>KN840662.1:1919-38074 GCA_000832265.1 Phlebiopsis gigantea 11061_1 CR5-6 | reverse complement strand
GTGCGCGTCCTATTTGTGCGTATTTGTCAAGGCTGGCGGGAGCGCCGAAGTTAAGCTGAGGTCGCTCTCTTCCTCTCATCGCCGAGGAGCGCATACGCACCACCCACGGCTCTGGCGAACACAGTACCGAGGACCACAAATTTCCCACGCGTGTGAAGATTGGTAGACTCAAAAACCGCGACTAGCCTCAAGCATACCACGGCGAGGCTCCACGAACCCGCTCTCGTTGCGCGGGATGCTTGTCTTGGATCTGGTACCTCGTGCAGGTATGTCTGTGAAATCGGTACACATAGCATGAGCGGCGAATTCTCTTAAAGATTCCAGCGTTGAGAGTATAGAGGCCACGCTCGAGTCATATCCTCGCCTCATCGCCCCCTCCCGTATGTGTAGTTCGGCGTTTCGTGGCATTCTTCGTGCTAACTAATCTTCTACAGGTCGTTTCTCCAGCCAGCCCATATATGACCCCATACCTCTTTGGTGAATGGTTTCAAGCACCGCTCCGTTCACAGACACATATTTTGCCTACACGCTTTTCAAGTCCACTGCAGCTCCGCTCCCCACACATGCACATAGCCTACCGGTGTTGACGGCGATGAAATCTATCGGCTTCTTTCATGAATCAGAGTCGTCCTGCAGCCTCGTATCCTTCCAAACAAACACATGCGCACCCACGCGTGCCTGCTCTCCGGGTGCACCGCGCGCTGCACCTCGCTGACGGACGTTGTGCTGCACCCCCTCGCAAGCCCATACCCGAGCCTCACGCGTGCGCAGCTTGACGCGTACGCCCAGACATCCCGCTGCGTCCGCTCTTCGTCGTGGCCGGCACGCTGGTCCGCACCCGCGGCGGAACCTTCCGCCGTCGGGTTTCCCTCGCTTCCGTCCACCAACGCCGACGCGTGCTGGGCCGGCTCGAAGTACCGGTACATTTGTTGCAACCCTTCGTTGCCGACGCGACAGGCGGTACCGGCGCACCTCCGCAGCTCTGTGCACGACAACCCCATATACGACTCGGAGTGCAAGCAGTATAGCGAGGGTGCAGCATATGGCCAGTGGCTGTCGGAAAGGGGACAGGGAGAAGTCAAGCCATGGCTGAAGCGCGTCTTGAAGACATGGGTTTTGCGTCGCTGCAGTGTTGTTCCCTCTACGCGACCGCCGTTGGTTACAGTTCGCCGATTATAGAGTTTCTACGCGATACGCAAGAATGGTCTCGTATCTGCGAGGATTGCAGGATCATTTATACATACATTAAACAATCCTGCTTGAAGCATTGTAGAACATGGACACGTATGCAACAATTTTGCATGATTGGCTCTGTTCATACAGACAACCCGTTCAGACAAACACAATAAGTTCAACTTGAAGGACACTGGGTAGGAGGCGGCTCTCAACTTTGAACTGCACGTTCTTGAATGAGGGCTGCACTGTCATTCCGGCGTCGAACAGAAAACGGAGCGTCAGCCACGCACACACCGCCTGATCCCGCTTGCTCGGGACGACCTGGTCATATATTTTGCGCAGAAATTATCTAGTAATCCACGACCTAAGGCGGCGAACGGTTAGCGCAAACAAGGTAGACCAACACGACGCGGGCACGCACGCAGTCGCCACAATCCCGAGGCATCCGTCGGGATCCTCTTCGTCGGATTTGCAGCATCTGCCGTCAACGTACTGCAACATTGCGCCGATGGTCGCATTGTGCGGCTCAGTGGGAACGTGCATTGGCAGTGCGACGGTAGTGTGCAACGCGCGACGTGTGCCCGGTAGTACAGGCAGGCAGGTATGCTCAGTATTGAGGCCTTCAAGGTCTAGCGTTCATGGGTCATAGTCTGAGTTACACTCAGACCCAGAATGAGACGGTTCGACGTATGAAATTCCACGATGATATACAACTTGAAGACAAGTTACAATCACAGTATAAAAATACATGCCATGTGTTAGGCGGGTCAGAGATGCTTAGGAAATACGGTCTCATTGAGATAAATCGAGAAATAGTTCGCCCACTCGAGCTCCCGGGATGTCAATCCTACGATTTATCGAAGTTGACCTGATAGCCGTGGTTTTGGGTCCTCGGCTGGCGATACTTGGTTGGTCNGATGGACTATTATCTTATTGTAGATATGCCATACGAATCGGTGAGCACATCTGTCACGTATTCTGTCGTGCATCCGGGGACTGGACTTCGGTGGAAAATTTTGTGAAGTCCAGATAATCCTTGAGCTGGGGTTAAGTTCCTGTTTAGCTATTTTTATGGCGAGACAGCAGCTTTCCAGTGGCTTTAGTTACGCGACACCTTTGAGAGGCTCGGGAGACAGGGTCGGGTATATTGAAGGACTCACTGGCTTTGTATATTCGGTACGTCGATGTTGTCATGACAGAATGCACTGCTCTAATATGTTCTGCAACCCAGAGCCCTCTCGTCAGAGCTGCTCGTACAGGCCATGATGTCATAATTCGCGTCGTCTCGATTGGCAAACAGGGCCAACGGCACCTACAAATCTTGAAATTTCTCGCCCAAGGTACCTTATCTTTTCTGAGCAACAATCATACAATTCCTATGGTCGCGGAGATTGCCATTGAGGACGCCACCTTCGGCGTATTTCCAAAAGTTGGGTATCCCTTGTACTACGCTTACGGCTTCTCGACATGATAATGCAAGCTCTCGAGGTATATGTATATTTAAACCATGAATCTATACTGACGCATATTCAGGGCTTAGCGTTCATCCATAGCCAGAGGATCGCCCATAGGATGATAACTTCTTTTGTCTCTTACTCAGCTGGTGCTACTAGTAACACGACCCTCGCAGGATGCTTTCAAGAGCAACTTTGTCATTCAGTGGTCTCCAGAGTCGTTCAAGGCCAAGTCTATGCCAGTGTCTCGCCCTCGTGTCTACCTCATCGACTTCGAGGTTGCCATCGACTTCCCGGAAGGTTATCCTATAGATCAACGCGTCTGCGTGGGGATTCCGACTGAGGGCTTGCTGACAAACCCAGACAAATACGCACGTCAACGACCACCAGAGACAGAATCCGGCATGCCATACGATCCGTTCAGGTTGGATGTGTGGCAACTCGGCACAAGCTTTGCCGATTTTACTTCAAGAGGTTTTCGCCCATAATTGACATATGAGATTACCTTCGATCTGATCCATTCCCTGCGATAGTCAACCATAGAAGACATAGACGAGGTCCTCGTAAGGATGATTGAACCAAATGCCGAGATTCGTCTCACCGCAGCTGAAGCCCTCGACAAACTCGTGGAAAGAGTGAGCGCGGTATCTCCTAAGGCACGCCTTATTCCTCCCGTCGTGTTCGACTTACCTCCCCGGTACCTAAAGTGATTCATTTTGATTTCGTCGATCAACATGCAGTGTATTTCTGCATTGAGCTCATATTGCTCATGCGGGGTCAAAGGAATATGCTAGGAATGTATAATATTAACGTCCAATCACGATGTCCATGGTATATTGTTGAGAGACTCATGTGCTACGGGAAAGTGTCCTGGCCTCGCCGCAATCATCGATCCAAATTATAATGATAGTAGTTTTCTATTCGCACACTTCTCCTCGTCAGAATGCACAGAAAGGCTCGCGATATTTGACTGGATGGGATGGTCGTGTAGATGCTATCATTAGCTAATTACGCTGAGAGGTGTTGCATGAATACTCTGAGTACCGTCCAGCCAATGGCAGGACCAATCTAATGTCAGGAATATTTTCCCAGCTTCATGAGGGAGACCTCTCATGATCAGGGACCTCTCAGACTAGCATGAAGAATCAGAGGTGCCTCAGACCCCTTCAAGGTCCCCTCAAGCCTGTCTCAGACCTTCTTCATGACACATCGTGACATCAACTCGCCTCTTGAGGCCATCATGATGCGTCGTGAGAGGGGCGAAACCCTCCGCGAGGCAGAAATGGCTTTTCGAGGTCTCCCGAGTTCGCTACGAAATGTCCGACATTAAACCTCCATTCTTCGGATCCGGAGTCAGCGAGTAGATATGAATATACCTCTATCAGGGCTCTAACTATCGACGAGCTCCTTCGAGGTAGTTTCCGCATGATAACTACTCTCCCTTGTATGCCACATACTCACGATTTGGGATGATGGCCACAGGATTCGAGTTCGAGGCCCACGCAGTATTATTATGTACATGAGTAGAGAAAATGGGCGGAGCTGTGTAGGGCTCGCAGCGTCTGGGATGTGGGAAAGAAGATTTGTGACGCGTTCGTGCCGCGTCGCGTGGCGTACTGACGCGATCGGTCACACATGTGACTGACTGGCCACCTTTGGCCGTCGACGCTCTCTTTCCTCTATCCCGCACCACTGAGAGATAATACCAGTGCTATTCATGTCTCAAGAATTACAAGATAATCCGGAAGATAATTTGGTAGGATAAAATTCATACTACCTCTCGGAGCGACTGACGGCCTCTCACAGATGCTATTTGCATCCGTACACGACGTACGTTACTTTACTTCCCTCATGCGGGGGATAAACTTCGCAAACGTAAGTCTTCCAATGCAGGGTAGACTCTTACTTCAAAACTCGTCTACAGCGTGCAAATGTTACTCTATCCGTGGGAGGCCTCATCATCAACGTCGAAGAAGCCCGGACTTTGCTGGGTAAATACTTCTTTCTGTGGCCTCGTGGATCACACATAAATGGCACTCCGGCGAATAGGCACTGCGTATATATTCTCCGAAGCCTTCGACCAGTACATCTACAATCCCAACGCGGGCACAGCCGCCTCGGCCACCCAAGGGTCAGAGCAAGAGCAAGTGCAGGATCCTCCACCAAACGCGGCGATAGAAATACCCATCAACACATTGGTTGAATGTTTAAATATTTTTGGGACTGCAGGCCTTTCGAGCTCCTCAAATTCGAAAGAGACGAAGACCAGACGATGGCGCCGGGTGGGAGAGGAGTCAGACCACGAGGGCGGCGCAAACGACGGCCCCTCTGACCGACGGCGGGGCGCAGGAGGTGGTGCAGGGGCAGCGCCGTCCGACAACAGCAGAATCGACCAGTTCTTTGGGGCCGAGAAGCGTACCGGAATGAGGATGAGCTACGCTGGCCCGGGATACCCACTCACATTCCTGATGTCCGTAGGTCTCGTACATTGGGTGCCTGCAGATCTGACGGTTTGATAGTGCCGAGGAAACGGGGGGGCCGACCGCCACGGTTGAACTCACCACATTCGAGCCAGAACCCCAGCTCGAGCTCCCGTTCGACGCGGATGATGCGTAGGCACAACATCAGCCGTGTGTATCGTCGGTTTGCTGACTATATGCGTACACAGAGTACTGAGAATCATCCTCAAAGTCAGTAGCCAAATTTGACAGCACTCTTTCCCGCATATCTAACGTGAATTCAGTCTTCGTGGCTCCGGGATGCTCTGTCCGAACTGGATCCGTCGTGCGAGAAGCTCACAATCATAGGCAACCCTCCACCAGCAAGTGGACGAGCAGCGAGAATGTCGGAGCCCCGGCTACGGTTGAAGGCTGCGGGGACGTTCGGCACGACTGAAGTAAGAACCTTACCACATAATCTTGTCTTGCATCTCACGTAGAAATTGCAGATGGATTATCCAAGTGACAAGGAGGTACTCGAAACGTGCGACTGTACATTGCCAGTCAGCTTCAGGTACGCTTCGTGCACTTTGGACCTTTGTGAACCTAACTGAACGTTTGCCGGGGAATCAGCTATAGCTTCAAGCACATAGCCAAGTCGGCACGAGCATTGCAGGCGTCTCACAAAACCTCCTTAAGGATTGACGGAGACGGGCTCTTGAGTCTGCAGTTTCTCATGCCGGCACCAACCAAGAAAGGAGGAATGGGCGCATCTAATTGTGCTTTCATCGAGTTTAGGGTGAGTCACGCATTGAGAGTTGCGGTCGACGGTACGCTCAGCAGCTCGTGAACCAGTGCCTTGCTCTCGACGATGGGCAGTAGTAACGGAGATCGCACCAACTTCTCAATGTTCAAACGTTCATCTATGGCATGCTGGAAACTAGTAGTATTCACGAGGGCGGGGCCTCGCAAGTACGATGAGAGTGGTGTACGTGGTGGTCTAAATTAGATCAGGAGCAGTAGCTAATAGTATGCAGGAGATCAGTAGAGCCCCTGGAAAGGATCCGAAGCCTTCTTCGTCTCGTTCTTTGAGGGCACAACTGGCGCAGGCGGTGCGCTGACCTTGGGGGCCGTGGGATAGTAGTCCGCGATGATATCGTCGAAGTCTGGCACCGGGCCAGCAACTGGAAGCAGACATAAGGATCCGTGGATGAAAGACAACAAGATAACACGTACTGGGTCTGTAGGCTTTTTGGGACGCTTCGAGCATGTTTGACACAATGAGCCTCCTCAACGCTGGGCCATCAAGCGGAGGTGGAGGCGCCGCAGCCTTTTTCACACCAGACTTCTCGCTCTTCATCTTTTCTTCGTCCTTCTCGAGGGCCTCCTTCCACGTGCCCAACGGTCCACTTGCCTCGCCGAGGAAGGTGAGGACATCGCCCTTCGTGACCATACCACGGATGCCAGTGCCTTTAATCTGGTCCGCGTCGGTAATACCATTATCTTGTAGGATACGGAGTACAGATGGGAAGAGTGTTCGTGAAGATTTGATCTCGCCGTGATGATGTAAGCTTTCTGGCACTGATGAAGATGCGGCTGGCGAGTCATGGCTGGCAGGTGACGGTGTGGAGGTCGACTGCGACTGGCTCGCGGACGAGGACGATTCAGTAGGTGGGGACTGGGAAGGCTCTTCGTCCTTTGGTACCTCGAGATTGACGATGTCATCGCCCTCTTCAGCAAGGAGGGCAATCAACTTGCCGACAGGTATGTTCTTAGTACCGTCAGGCGCCTAACCACACAAAATCAATGAAGAGTGTTATACGAGCTGGAACAGGTACTCACCAGAATCTTGCCGACAACGCCATTTTCCTGAGCCTCAACGTCAATAGTTGCCTTGTCTGTCTCCTACAGCGGCGAGGGGCAACGTGAGTGGATGTTGACAAGTGACGTAGCTGCCCACTGACAATCTCGAGCAAGACATCTCCCGCAGCGAATGTCTCTCCCTCCTTCTTCTTCCAAGACGAGATACCGCCCTCAGTCATGGTGGGGGACATGGCCGGCATTGTGAATCTTGACACCGCCTGCCGCGCAGAGGTGGTTTGTAGCCCTGCGGTAAACAGTCAGTGACGCACGAGGGCACACTCCGGTGGACTCACATCTCCGTGCGGCGGCCGAGCGCATAACACTAGTCGCTTTCCGTCGTACTGCGTACATCGTCGGTGGCGGCGCCGAAAGCAGTGAGAGATGACGGGTCCCCGACGAGAGAGTTGTTTCGCTCAAGGCTTCGGGAATGAGGCGAGTTCGCCCGCGTCAAGCGCGACCGCCGGATCAAGTCCAAAACGGGAAAATCAGTCACGTGTATCGCGTAGACTCGAAATCGAAACATTATTCTGCGCGGCGCGTCGGAAATTCGAGATTTCGTCTCGCCACCCCCAGCTCTTTCTCCCCGGGACCACCGTCTCTCATTCTACCCCGCTGGACAGTCCAGTACCACCTGTCCCTCCCTTCCCTCCCTTTATTCCTGCCAACGACGTGCGGCCGCTACGCAAGCCGAGAACATCGATTTGGGACCAGCCGCTTAGGCGACCTTCGGACGCCCTTGAGTACTCGACGCAGTCCACACTTTGTACATTGGCTAAACATTCTACTGCTCTGCCATATACGGCCCACTAATGTCGACGTTGCGTGCCGTGCATGAGCGGCTCGACCAACTATGCGACAAGGACGAGTGCACAAAGGAGGTCGCCTGGAAATTCTACACTAGCGTGGAGCATGTTCAGGCTAAGCGCAAACTACCCATGCCGGGATCTACAGACATAATATGCGCGTTTATCGCATCCGAAAGGTGTGCATCTGAATACTCGCTTTGAGTCTATCTAACGCCTTGGCAAGCGTACATATCGGTGCCGCAGACAAAGTTATAACATACAAAGTGGCCCTCGAGCGTTTCGGCAGGAATAGTGAAATACAGTTTTGGAAGGCTGTTTCTGATCTGGAGCACCTGCTCGAGTTGGCCTCGAAAGACACTTCACTCGAGCCACGCCTCTACTACACCCGGCTGGCGACTTTCGACATTCCCTGCGAACAGTGCTTGGCAAATGACGTCCCGTGCTACCAGGTGTCGTCAGAGCCCGGGAAACGTTCTAGCAAGAAGTGTATACCATGTTTCAACCATAGTAGGCCTTGCACAGCCGGAATCCAAGTGAACGACGGTAGGTGTTCGTTGACAGGTCTTCACGCTCTTTCCATCTAACTGCTATGCCAGGCGATAATGTCAACTGGTCGCCACCAAAGCGAAGGCTGCAGCAGAAATTTCAGAGCATGGAAGATCGAGATGATCAAGCTGTGTCCAAGAACCCTCTGAACAGGACGTCGAGTAAGTCGTAACTATCTGAGCTACTTAAACTCTTTCATATCCTGCCAGAACACTCATCCAGCACTCTTCCTTGGATTCGCTCGACGGACATCGCTTCGCTGCACGAGCAGCAAGCTGAAAGCTCACAGATGGCTAGACGTCGGACTGCGTCACAGGGTGCTGTTGGAACCCTTACGGCTACGGCCTCTACATCCCAAGCAATATCAGTGCCTATCGCCCCCGCGAATAAGTCGAATGCGCTCCCTCGGACACCAGGCCAGGATGAACGCGTCGCTGCGATTTGTAGACCGAAGATGGATACAAAACACAGCCAAGATTCCCATAAGCGCGTGCAGTACGCCACCCTACCTGTCACAATTTCCCAGCCAGGTGACCGTCCTGTACCCACTGTCAAACCAGAGGCGCTTAGGAGCGTACCAAAGAATCAAGGCAGCATTTCCGCGCCGCCCAAGCCATCTTCTGTCCTCTCTACTTTACAACAGCGCCGAAAAAGTCTTCCTTATAATTGCGCCGGTGATACCGCCAGCGGATTACCGGTAGATGCACTGGACGGGGTGAAACATGAAGGCATTTCTTCTGCATCTGGTTCTGGAAGCCGGATAGCGTGGAAGACAGGTGCTCCCGCGCCACAACGTCAGCGCTTTGTTACGCCTATGATCAGTTTCCAGGGACTTGAGCGTGGATATATGGGGGTTCCTACAAAACTTGAACCCGTCGTTGCCTCTGTACAGCGCTCCTCTGAGCGGCCTTCACTCCGATCGACCCATTCGCGCCCTCCTGCGGATGAAGCTGTCGAGGAGAACTCGTCTCCGCGAGGGACCAAGCGAATCTCGGAGACAGCGGATGATGACAACCGGAAGAAGCGGAAAGTTGTCGTCGACGCGCTACACACTGCGAAGGCCGTCAAACGCACACCCAGACGAAAGAGCGGTTGCGGGCCTAGTTCTCGAGAGGCAGTCCCAACGTCACCGATCGGTCGGCTCACTCCTCCGCGATCGCGAACCGCATCCCCCGCGCCCGCCATTGTGCCTCATCTTCTGCCAACTCCGACGCCAATAGCTTCCAACTTGATCGCGGCCATCGATGCTATTCGTACAGCTAATGCTCAAACCGACATTCCCCGACCGCCTACGCCACCCGTGAGCCCGTCGCGAAGGAATGAGAATCTTCCCGACTCTATTTGGGCAGACCTGCTTGCCGCCGAGGACGTGAAACCTCAGTTGAGTGCAGCTCTAAGTGCACCGTCATCAGCGTTGTCTGCTCCATCGCTGCGTGCCTGGCCGCGTGAGCCCTCTCATTCTTCGCCCTTTCCCCCGCACGAGCCTATGTCTATCGTCGCTTTGTCCAATTTACCACTCCACACCCCTGTCATGCACGACTCTGCTCCCTCCCCTCCCCTACACCGTAGAACGGGTTTTCCACCTTCTTCCGCCTCACACGTGCAACCCTTGCTCTCTGTCCCAGACCCAACCGTCCAGCAGCACACTTTCAAAACGGAGCCTAGCGAGATCCCTGTGCCGTCGGCCAGCGAGAACGGAATTTCAGCGTTCCCAGCTGCGCAGCCCCTGGTACACCGTAATCCTATTCCTCCTACTGCACCAACCGCCATCACTCCTCTCGCATCTAGCGCGGTATTGCCAGTCCAACGATCAGCTTCGCCGATCCATGTACCTCGCCCCATGATTCCGGCTTCCCCCGCCGCGTCCACGCTCCCACGCGCGCCCGCTCCGGCATCCCAATATGCCCAGTTCGTCGAGCTCGTCTACCAGAAGGCGAAGGAAATCGTCGAATACCGCGGCGAGGCTGAGACCGCACACCTAGGGCTGAAGTTTGCCATCAGCGACATGCGGCTGCGGCTAGAGAAAATCGACAAGCTGCAGGGCAAAGAGAGCGGCGCGTCTTCTGGGAAGCCCCTGGCTGTGCTGAAAAAGCTCTTGCTCGCGGCCGGGAAGAAGGTCGTGAGCCAAATGCTGGGCGCGCAGGGCGCTGGCAGGATGGACGATGTCGTCCTGGAGACGATGATCGAGGAGCTCGAGGAGAGGCTGGACGAGATGAAGAAGCTCGCTTCGTAGGGGACGTTCGACGTCTCAGGCTGCTGTATGTTGGGTTGTCCTGCGGTGAATCTGTAGGGTCATAATCGTCATCGTATTCAAGTGTTATCTGCCTAGTATCTCCGTGCGTGTATTCTGTTTGTTGTATTGTTCTTGCTTTGCATGACTTTGCTCTCATCTGTAAAAGAAAATGTAGATTTATTCACCAGCTCCCCTCGTCGGCGCCATCGCCTGATCCCAAGTAGACGCCTAGCGTTCGGCGTCCTTGACGTCGGTGCGGCCGTGTCTCTTTGCAGAGCGGGGCCAGCAGCTCTGTCTAACCCATTTTGAGGTGCGGATCCTGCAATATTACCTGCCAGTGCTGATCGTGTGGCTGACAGATACGAACTAGCAGACATTCCGCTGGCCGTCAGGGTTTCGCAGACTATTAGTGTAAAATCTCCGTCGGGAGAGTGGTAGTCTCATGGCTTCCCATCTTGCAACAGCGTAGACGGCGACAATCCCAGACCGATATCTCTCTTCTAGGGACGTCCGCGGAACGACAGATCTGTTTCCAAGTTTGAGGCATGGATACCGCCGCTACTCAGCGAAGCCAAGGTCTGCAGCTGTCGCAGGCAGGTGGCACCGTGACATTACAGAATTCCCTGGTACATTGCTGCAATGTTGTAACCGATGATCCCGGCGGACAATATCGACGGGGAAGGCTCTCTTTGGCTTAATCCAGTTGGCTGCCGGTGATGCTGAGCGCCGAACATTGAATACTCGGACATCGGCTGATGCTTGGTGCTAGAGCCCTGTCCTGATGGCTGCCCCTCTCCTCCTCACCACCGGCGGCCACGTTGGCGGGAGCCATTTGTCGTAGAGAAAGCTCGATCTGGCGAGGGCCAAATCGCTCACCCTGGTTCTTCATGCGGCACTCGACATTCCATTTTTGTATTGTGTTTTCGTTTTTGTGCGGATTTCTCTACGGAATATTTATGATAATACATCTTGTACACCTGTAGCGTTGGCATGCAAGACCTGAAAGACCTCGCGCAAGACTGCAACAGGAACGGAGCCACTGGCAAGCGACGCCACGACACGTGGCTTAATTACCGTGTCACCTCTCCGCGTCGCCGCCACATGAGCGCCCTTCACCCAGCTCACTCACCACAGCATGCCAGCTCTGTGATAGGTATGCACCCTAACCTGAAGTACGCCCACTCTCAGTCATTGGTGTGTGTATATATGTCGCTCCTCATTCACTAACGGCTGAGCATCAGCCTGGTTTCCACTGCAGCCGACCGGGCAGGGGCCGAGCGGATCTTTCGGCCCCGTCGGCGACGCACCCCTCCACCAAGCTCAAACACAGAGACACAACCAGGACAGGATCGAAGCAGCAAAGAGAGCACCAGAGGCGCAGTGGGAAATTCAGCGTAGCGTTAGTCGCGCTGCGTGGGCCGTTGTCGAAGGCCTCAAAAACGACAGCGTCTTGCGAAAATTCGTGAACAAGGGTGTCGCAGTATGTCTCTGAGCGCAGGGTGTAATATAACGCTCACGATTTGTCGCCGCTCAGCGGACAGATGCTGCTGTGCAAGTCTCGCTAGACGAAGTTCCGCAGCTTCAAGACCAGCTCTGTTCCTTGCGGATAGAGCTGGAAGAGCTCAGACGGCGTGAAGCCGTCTGGTGCGAGGAGAAGACCTCCTTGCAAACTCATATAAAGACCGTGGAGATTGAAATGGAGCAACAGAGGCGACAACGCTTGGTCGTAGAAGAGGTCATGTCCCTGCCCTCGAACTCTTCGGTCTCACCACACGCAATGAGCAACTTGACCGAAGTGCGTTGATTATTTTGTTACCGCTGTCGGGCGTCACTAACGTATTGCGGATAGCCGTCTCTTGCGCATACGCCGTTTTTACGAACCTCAATGATGCTCGAGGACGACGAAACACAAACATACGCAGCGTTCACCAACGGCTGCGGCGAAACACTGGATGCCGAAGACATCATGCAGCCGACCATCGGCTACGACACGCCTTTCAGCCCCTGGAGGGAACACAGCATTCCTCCCGAAGATCTCATGGTTAATAGCAGCATCTCCGAAGCACGCCCACGCCACACACCGTCTCCGACTCGACCGCGAGCGCCCGCCGTCGCGCCGTCCCTCGTCGTATCCGGGGCCATGTTCTCCCAGATGTCCGCAATGAGCCTCACAGACACCCTAGTGGGCTCGCGCGCGGACACGCCGACGCCCTGCGCGCGCCCGGCGTTCGACGCGGCCTCGAGCGTCGACGAGCGCTGGACGGACACCGACTCGGACGACGCGTCCGCGGCGATGACCCCGCCCGGCAGCAGGGCGTCGTCGCCGGTGGACATCGACGGCTGGCCGCTGCCCAGGCACACGTTCGTCCCCGACATGCGCGTCGAGCGACGGCCGTGCAACGTTGTCCCTCCGCCGAGCGGGAAGGAGAAGGGGGTCAGGTTCTACATGGATGAGCCGCGCAGCTCAGACTCGTCGACGTACGACATGAGCAGTGACGAAGAGATGGATGCTGAGTCCGTCGCATGAGCGCGAACTCAGGCTCGATGACAACCTCAGAGCCCCTTGGGAGACTTGCGTTTCATACGCCTCGCTATCGTAAGCTTTTCTTATAATCTCTTCAGCTTGCATGCTATCATTGCTTTCTTGGACATGTCTGTTATTACACATCGCACAAGTACTTGACTGGCTTTCTATCTTGATTTCTTTTGCATATTATTACTCGTATATTACGCAGATGCCTCGTATATCAGTAACGTGTCTCTTACCTTTTGTTACTGCTCCGGGGCAGTCTTTCACTCCCTCTGANCTCTTACCTCTGAAGAGTCGGAGTATGATGTTCAGCCTCCTGCCGCAGCGAAGCGAGGCGCCTCTTGTACTTTATGACTTTGTTTACACGCACCTTTCTTACCAAGTATAACCTTTTCTGTGTACATGCTATTGTTACTGCTTTCTTGGTGACTCGCATTCCACGGATATCAACGTCTTACCATGATGTAAACATACGTCCTTAATCTAGTCCCGAAAAGGGTCCATCGCATAGTCACAAATATTATGCCATTGTATAGTTAGGAGGCAACATATATTGGAAGGCTGCACACAGGATAATGAAAGCCACACATCTCAGAGCATCCCACAGCCCAAGTGACTCGACGTTAGTCTTCAATAGTCACGACCTCAGTCCGCCGTGGTGGGGCTATTGAATCCCCATCACTTGGGCTTAGTGAGCTCGCAGGAGGCCCTTCGTGCGGTGACTGAGATTTCTTTGGTGCCTTCGGCTTCGCAGCTTCCACCAGACGTGCAAACGTCGTTTTGTTGTCTTTCTGTCCAACATGTACGATCAGACTCTGCCGCGTGCACGGAGGTAGCGGCGGCGGCGGGCATACCTGATACTGTCCGGAATCAAAGTCCTTCGCGTCGAGCTTTGCGCGTGTCTTCTTCTTCTCCTCGGCCTCTTCCCATCGCCGCAGCTCTAGCATAAGCTGTTTGACGCTTTTACGCTGCGAAGGCGAGGCGTCCAGGTTTGCGTTGAACATGTTGACCCACCTGTTGTGTTTGTGTGTCAACGGTTGGATACCGCGTAGTCTGCGGGGAAGCCTGCATACCTCGAATGTCGCGCCGACATGGTGGCTCTGTCCCCTGTGGTCGGGAGGTCTAGCTCTTCTAATATCTCACGTAATCGTTTTTGAGTGACGGTGTCGTACGCTATCTTGGGTAGCGGGTCTGCATCCTGGTCTGCACCTCTGATATGGTGGTCAGTATCACTGCGTAGCAGGGTAGAAGAAACGCGCCTGCTCTTTCCCTTCCCCTTCTTCGATCCAGTTGTAGCGGACCCAGCGCCACCTCCCTGGAAGAGCTTCGACCACTCTTGCTTCTGTTTACCCTTGCTCTTTGAGCTAGGGGACAAAAGTACGTCGAGATCAGCATCTTTTGGGGAGGGACAGCCTTGGTCTATGTGATTATTAATGTTTTGCATAGGGACACTCTTGTTGCATATCGGACATGGCACGACGCCGGACGAAGATGCTAAACGAATTGTCAACTCGAGTCGTGTATGAAGAGGCTACGCGTACGTACACGATGTGTGGCCCTTTAAGCTATGAGAGACATTGCGCTCTGTGATCATATGCCGCGTGAACCTCTCACATGCCAAGATGCAAGATGCGACACGACAACGACGCACCTCCCACCTCAACGACCTCGTCGTCCGAGCTGAGCTCAGGCGTCCGCCTCCGCTTCTTCGACTTTGGCTTCCCAGAAAAGTACTTGCTCGCCACTGTCGCCGCCTTGGCCTCCTCCTTCTCCCGCAGCACCTGCAGCACGAACGTCCTGCGCACCGTGAGCGCCAGCCCGCGTCGCGACGACGACACACGACGCACCTCGCGAGGCCCCACGCCCGTACCGCGTCCTCCACCGCCGTATTCCTTCGCAGATGCACCTCGCGTATCGCGTGCCGGCACAGCGGGCACTCATCCTTGGTCGCCAGCGCCGTCCGGATGCACTGCAGCCTGTGTGTCAGCTGCGCTCGGCGTGCGGCCAGCGTGAGCGGTGCTTACCATCGAGCAGAAACAGTGCCCGTGCGGGCAGTTCACCGTCACCGGGGCCTCGAACAGCTCTCTGCACATCGTGCAGCGCAGTGCCTCGTCGAGCTGCCGCAAACCGGGCGCATCTGCGGGAAAGTCGGTCGGGTCGGGGATGTCTGCGTCCAGAAACTTTGCGACATCGTCAGACATAGGTTCGTGGTTGTATTGCGGTACTTTTTGGTGGGAAATATTTCAAGTATATGGCGAGGAGGAGTCGGTGTGAGAGTCAAGCTCGGCGCCTTGCGCGTCTCGCGCGTCGCGGTGATTAGCGTCTAACGCGGTCACGTGCGCGCTCCCCCTGAATGGCCAGGACAGTAGCGAGAGCATGTGAAGTGATGATATTATTGATGACATCGCAGTAGACAGGATGTTATGACTATGTGTGGATGGCGTGAGGGTTTGGGGTGATGTCTAAATATTATAGACAGACATGTAGAACCGTGTTCTATCTTCTGGCAGCATGAAGTGATAAATCAGGCAAGATGTAACAGCACCTAAATCGTGGATGTGATAATGTCATCAAAAGTTTACGCCTGGCAGCCTAGGTCTCTGTGGATTTGCTCTTCTTCCACGTCACGAATTCATCGAGCAGCGTTGGCCACGCCTAGAACACGAGTCAGCCCGCGAAACCTTGTATACAACAGGCTCAGCGAAGCGACGCACCCCATCCACTTCATAATCGTGGAGGTCAAGAGAGACCGTCCGGCAGAACTCAAGGACCTGGGCGCGAGGTGGTTTCGTCACACACATGGCACAGCGCCCACGGAAGCAGTACCCACCATCGACCACAAGTCCTTGTTAACGCCTCTGTACGTGCCCTTCTCCTGAGTACAAGGCATTTACGTCAACAGACTACGCATGCCGTATACGCTCGCTGGCACGCACGCTTATGAAATCGAGTATTTCCTGCATGATCGGATATTGTGGGACAAGCAGCACGGACCAGAACGCCGACCCGGTCTGATTTTCAACATGAGCAGGGTCGTGTCAGTCTACCGAGGCACATGCGCACCTCCATGTCAATGAGCCGCGCTTGTCTGTTATTGTGGCGAATCATGAGAACGGCCTGGGACAGCCATCCAACAGCGGCACTCACGGAGGTTTCGCAAGCACAAAGCAGAACTGATAGAGTTCAGCGAATGTCTTTCTCCGGTCCCCAGCACATCGGTAGTACCGCGCCCGATTGTATGGCTCCGGTGCTAGTTTCTTCCTCTTGTCGGGGCTTGACGTTGGGGGTTTCAGGGGCAGTTTGTTAGACAGCAATAGGTCGTTGAAATCCTGGAGCGCTATCGAGAGCGCAGCGGGACTCGCTATCCTAGCAAGGAGTCAGACAACACTGGAGCACGCGGAATAGTTCTGGTACGCACTGCAGCTCGCCCATGCCTGTCTCCCATTCGCGTCTGGTAATTTTGGCCATCTCGTCACCCTTCACCAGCCATGCTAAAATCAGAGGCATCGCGCCCTCCAGCGGTATGTCCGCATCATTGCACAGCCGCTCGAAGCCTTCTGGCCCTATGACGTCCGGGTCGTCTGCGTCTGCGTAGAGCGAGAATAGCTCCATTGCGCGAGCGGGCGTGTACGGATCTGATGGTGAAGGTTTGGGTGCTGCGCTCTTCGCCTTGGAGGTAGAAGACTCGAGGGAGGCAGTGCTTCTCTCGCCATTCGTTCGTGGAGGTGCGGATACGACATCTTCGCTGAGTTTGATAGAGCGGGTTGTGCAACAGAGTAGGTTTGTCAGTTTCATGAGCACAGGGGTAGCAAGCGAGGAGAACAGCCGTGTGTGACAAGGCGAGTGTGAAGCAAGCAGGGAGCGAAGCTGCGCCAGTCTTGTAGGATCCAGTGCAAGCAGGTACAACTCGATAGATGGCGTCAAACGACAGATGGCGGCTTGGCGACAGCACGGGCTGTGCGGATGCCTGGTAGAGCGCAGGAGACGAGAACGAAATGCTCACTTTGGGGTCGTGATATTTCCCGGCTCGGCATGTCCCTGCACAGTGTCAGTGGGCCCTCCTGACCCAATGAAGGCGCTCACCTCTCCCGCGCTGGTTAAGGTTAGGTTTACACGTTGTGCAGCAATTCAGTCGACGCACGCAGGCTGTTTTGTGGTGGTCTTCGACTTGGAACTCTTGGTCGCCTTCGCAGTCTTCGCAGGTGCTTTCCTGGGCCGTTTAGTCGGAGGATTCTATCGCAGGAGATGGGGCGGTGTGCGAGCGCCCTAGGACAGAAGGAAACGCACCTCGGACACCAACGCAGTCTCTCCCGAAGCCACGGTGGGTGTGGCGTCGTCCGTTTGGTTGTCTACAGTCTTGTTTCGAGTCGACCGACGTGTACTTCGGGCAGTCGTTGTGGTGGTGCCTTCGACGGCGGCCTCGGCGAGCTTACGCTGTACGCTGCATGCCTTAGTGGTCCGTAGACGTGTGTTAGTGGCATCGAAAACTACCTTTGGCGGCATGTTCTGTTCGTGTGGTAGAGGTAGTCAACCTGACGCGTCCTTAATGAGAGTTGAGAGTAGGGCCACAACTCGCCACAGACGCCGACGATCCGAAATTATGCTTGTGACGGAGTTGTGACAGCGCTTGCCACTGCATCACAGCGCTGTCCAAGTCACTGCAGCGCACGAGGAGAGCCAGAAATCCCTGTGCTTATATAGAGAGTTTTCAGGGTCGAGTTCATTCGGACAGACAGTGTCAGACACCGACGCCTGCCAAATGTAGAAAGCCGAGGATTTACACGCGAGTTACAAGCGCCGGATTACACCACCTTCGCGCTTTCCACCTGCTCAGTTATTTCTCCACTTCTGCTCACGAAACCTGCACCCTTTGAATTAGAACCTCATTGCACTCAATTTATGGAGGTCTTCAACCCAAACCCGACCGTCTTTGCTCCTACCAAGTCGCACCGCGTTGCCCAATTCGCGAAACCCCATTCGCTGTGGCTCAATGACGCCGACTCAGACCAGGAGGGAGAGTACGAGGACGAGTCGAACGAGGTAGAGGCTATTGACCAGGATGAGATATTCGGTGAGCCCTTTTCTGCTCGCACTGCTGCAACCACGCTCACACACAGTATGCAGAGCTCATCAGGTCGATCTCCGACCCAGAGCACAGGAGCATGTCGCTCGAGCAGCTCGCGGTCGTATCTGCACCTCAGATCACCTTCGACCTAAAGTTCCCGGACAGAGTAACGGTCGAGTTCACTCCCACCGTGCCACACTGCGGCATGAGCACGTTCATCGGTGCGTCTTGTCTCTGGCGATCTACGGCTGCTCTGAACATCCTGCTAGGGCTCTCGATCCGCGTGCGGCTTCTGCGCAGTCTACCGGAGCGGTACAAGATCGACATCAAAGTCAAGCCTGGCTCGCATCAAAGCGAGCACGCCCGTGCGTACTCTGCAGGCCTCCCGTTCGCGCTGACACTGATCGGCACCCAGTGAACAAGCAGCTCAACGACAAGGAGCGTGTCGCCGCTGCGCTCGAGAACCCCGCACTGCTCGAGGTCCTGGAGCAGTGTCTCTCCACCGCGAGCTTGAACGCGTAGAGCCCTGCGGAAGAAGATCCTTGTACAAAAGGCTCGTTGCGACGTCGGGCATGTATTTTTGTAACATTAGCCAAGGGTGTATCCTTATACATGATTGTAGCCCCAGATCTGAACGGCGTACCGACTCCCTCATTTCTGGCCCTACCTATAAGCATGTACGCGCACTTTGCGACAGTTGCGACGTCTCCGCGTGGCTCGCATCTTTGGTCCTCAGACACGCCCCGGACGTGCTGCTGCGACACACCCGCACGTATCGATCGACGCCAGGCGGGAGATGGGGAGCAAGTTTGCGCGCGGTGTGCCCGCGTCTTGGACCTGGTTCGACTGCTCCCTAGTTCCCACGTCGTACGGAGAGAACTGGGGCGGGCGTGCGCGGGTGCGCACTCCGGCGAAGATACTTGCGGTCGGGATGTGAGCTGGAAGTGGGTGCACAGCAGGCCAAAGGACGAAGAGCGACGACGACGAGTGCGGGGCTCTGCGTACAGCGGTGCTGGTGCTCGGCGAGAACTCGGGAGCGTCAGGGGCGGAGGTGCGCGAGTGCTGCTCCGTGATCTCTGTCGCTCTCGTCGGCGCACGAAACTTGTACATCTGCGATTCCCGAGCACAGGCTGTAGCCAACCGACCTCCTGCTCACGTCACGGTCACACACTCCATGAACAGCGAATGCCAAAGTTGGTCCTGAGAAACCCTGTAGAAACATGTGTAATAACATGTTAAGACTTTCTTCAAAAAATACAAGGAAATATGCAAATAATAAGACTTTTCATTCTAACCCCATCTGTATTTCCATCAGCCAAATAATACCATGTTTCTCATACATTGCTCTGGGCGGAAAAACATAAATTGGTCTTCATAGCATACTTGTTTCTACAATATTTCCCGCTAAGATTTTATCATGTTTTCCCCCCGGGTTATCACAGTGTTTCTCAGCTTCCACTTTGGTGTTTGCTTTGTGTCTGTGAACTGAGATCACACGTCACAGTTTCAGCAAGTACGAACTAGGTTGTGAACAGAGTGGAATAGGCGCTTAGTATTATTTTCGCTCATATTAAAATTAAAATTTGTTTTATGTACAAACCAGCGGGCGGGCGGTTCACACCCTATTCACGGCCGTGAGCTCAAGTAACGGTTACAGGTACGCCAGTGAACTATGAACTCATCTAAGTTCAAATGTCACAAGTCACAGCCCGTGAACAGCAGGTGGCTACAGTATTCGGAATATAAATAGCATCACCTGTCCTTGCGAGCGTGCGGGGAAAGGCAAGATAACATGACGTGTAAGCAGGATTGCACACCAACTTAGATCGCCCTGCGCACTGCCGCGAAGCTGTGGCACATTGACAGGGTTACCGAGAGTTGCCGCCACCGCCACCTGGCCGCCGCCACAACGTCGGTGATAGGCGCACTAAAGTCGGGCTTTGATATGCCGGACCCGCCGCCGCTCTCGCATCGAATTGACCGGCCCCGATAGTAGATGCCATTCGCACACACAGGTCTGGGTCAATGAAGGACATAATATTGTTTTTATAGAGGCATACGAATGGAAGAACACTAACATGGCTATATGGCGGGGATATATGGGGGCTACTACTAGGGCTACAGGTAACATGAACACGATGCTGAACGGTCGTCTAACGATGGCTGGTGCTACAAAATTGCGATGGTGGAAACGAAGAAAAAAGCGAATGAAGACGTTTGCGATGATAACGAGCGATAGCAAAAAAAAAACACACGACAGCAAAAATTTCGAGGGGAGGCGGCTAGTCGTCGAGCAGGAAGTCCCAGTCGATCGCGACCTCGGGGGAGCGCTTGGCGCACCAGCCAAAGCCGAACATGCGCCGGCAGGCCTCCTTGCAGCGCGCCTCGGGCTCGCCGCGGTGGATGTCCCACATGCGGAAGGTGACGTGGCCCGCGGTGAGGACGACGACCTCGTCCTCCTCGACGGCGCCGCCGTACCATTTATCCTCCTCGTGGTACGGGTTCGCGTCGCAGATGTAGATGTCGGAGTAGGGTTGGGCGGGGCTTGAGGGGCCCGCGGCGACCGAGGGGCGGCGCGACTGCGTCAGCTGGACGTTGCGCAGGATGCGGTTCGTGAAGCCGGCGGAGAAGCCCACGCGCTGGCAGTTGGCCGAGCGGTGGATGTGGCCCTTGAAGTCGGAGGGCAGCCAGACGGTGATGTCGGCGCCCGAGGACGAGACGACCTCGAGGCGGAACTTGGTCGAGCGGGCGGTTGTGAAGTTGCGGCACTGGTGGGAAGGCGGTGAGCCGCCGGGAGGGGCGGACCCTGGCGCACGGGGACTCACCACTTTCACTTTGATAGGATCTGCGCTGTCGTTCGCCACGCGCATGCTCAGGCGATGGTCGAGCGGTTGATTGCGCGCCCGGAAGTGTGGGAGCACGAGCGAGACGTCGACGGGATTGCGGTCCATGTCGAGGACGCAGTCGTGGGGAGTCAGGGGCCCTGCGCCCCTATACCTGACTCGATGCGAGCCGTTGCATGGCTCGAGGAGACTGTCCGTGCTCGACGGTGTGGAGGGGGGATTCTGACCATCACGCTGTGTTAGGACGTGATCCCGTCTGCTGGGCAGAGATTACGCACGAGAGGGTGATATGAATGGGTCATGGTCGGACGAGGGTCGCTGCCAGATAATCGGGAGGGCAAGGGGATATATGGCGCACGCGCCGCGAAAGGCTGGGCTGGGAGAAGGCGAAAGACGGAGGCAGGCTGCGAGAACGCTCTCGGTATATAAAAACCTTGGGCGGCCTCGCGTGTGCAGAATGCAAGCCATGCTTTGTCCCTATCGGGCAGGTAGTACAACAGTCGCCAAATTAGGCATCCGACCAAACCTTGTCCCAGGCGGCCTCGTACAGCCAGAAAACAAGACCCGAAACGAGTCGCCGGCCGCGCTCCCCCGCCCGCCGTCGTCGCAGCCGGTGCTCTCCTGCAGCGCATCACGTCTCGTCAACGTCGTCGCTGTCTCGGCCTCAGCTGATGCGCCGTCTGTTGGGCGCGGCGACGGCTGTACACGTGGCAAGCAAGAACCGGCCTTTGCGCGTAACGGCAGCGTCGCCCATGTTCCGAAAAGCAGCACCCCCTTCAACCGGCCCCACTACAAATCAGCGCCGCTTCTTGTGCACAAACAACGCCGGTGACGAGGCCCAATCCGGCAGGTGTAAACGAACGAGCCCTTTGGGATCCAAGCCTCGGACCGCACAGGGTCACTCGTTTGGGGCTCGAGCAACCTTGCGTGACAGCTGTCGGTGTGGCAGCCTACTTACTTGTGGTTCTTTGCAGGTAGTACCCTTGTTACCGACGCCCCCTGCCAACACGGCGCGTGCTGCATGCATTCTCCAGAGGCCGCGGTGCTGGCCCTCGGAGTGGATGCAAGAATGCTCAGTCCATTCCGGCGGTTCACTCGGCGTCGCCACAGGTTCCTTGAGTCGCCTGAACCCAAAAACCAGCCACCGCAGGACGCATGTCAGAAAACCGACATGTCGCCCGAGCTCCGTCACCACATCGCCGAATTCCGCCAACGGCACAAGGGGCGAACCTTGCCTCGAGAAGCTCCTCCAAATCCCAGCGATGCCCGACCACAGATCACAGCCGACATCCTGAGACACTGCTGAGCTTGAAAACGGTCGAGCAGTATGGCCTCTAGCCGAGCGACTAGGGGTGATGTGGCGTCGCCTCGACCGCAACTAGCTGCAACGTGCGAGCACTGCGTCCATAGCCCCTATCCGAGCGATGCCACGGCGCGCCCCAGAAACACGCACGGCTGATATGTAGACCCCTTGGAGTCATCGCCGGCTTGCATATCAGGAGGCCATAGCGCGATCCGGGTCGGTGGGCACCCACTCTCGCCTTCGCCGAACACGCCGTCCGACCGTACGGATATGTCCGACCGAAACGGCGAAACAGGCTCGATGGTTCAGTGTCCTTGAAATAGCTGCAGCAAGGGCAAGAAACAAGATTGCTTACGGAGCGAACGCCGAGGGTGGCACTGTAGGTCGACGGCGCCCACTGTGAGACTGCGCGGGAGAAGGCACGCGGGATAGGATGGGACAGCTAGATTACAACTCAATTCTTCTTCAAATGCCCCTGCGCGGCACTGTTGTACAAATCCTGGCGGAAACCTTCGACGTCATCACGCAGAGGGCGCCGCCGGTTTCGCGCGTCCAAAGTGCGGCTCGATCTTCCTTGTGGGATCCATATAGGTCTTTAGGACATCGTCGGTAATCTTGGCCTTGTTCTAGACGCGGGCGAATTAGTTTCACCGGGTGTATGTCGTGCGCGCCACACCCCCACATACCTCCTGGAAGGTCTTCACAAACTGTTGCAGCAGATCGATGCACTTCTTCTTCATCTCTCCGGTCAACACCCGCCCTGCTCGGTAGTCCTATCGTTGGAACGATCAGCGGGCGGCACGCGCTGACGACGGCCGAGACAACACCCACCTCGCCCAACTTAGCAAACTCCTCGTCGTCGTCAAGGAAGAAGCCCAGGTATTGGTATGCGACATCGACATCGGGATTTCCGCCCAGCCGCCGGTGCTCCTCCTCAGTCTCCTGCCCTCCGGAGAAGCCGTGCTTGTTGATCTTGTTCTTTATTTGGTTCGGCGTGTCCGACATGTATATGCTCGAGTTCGTGTCCGACGCGCTCATCTTTGTCTGCGGGCCCTGCAGAGCGGGGAAGAATTTGGCGTGGATGAGCGTGGGTTTCGGGTACTTGAGCTTCGTCGCCACGTCTCTCGTCAAGCGGAAATACGGATCCTGGTCGATGGCACAGGGAATGAGGCATGGTATGTCAGATTTGGTGCCGAAGATGTTCGGGAACGAGTTGGAGAAGGAGGGCGCTGCTTGAATGGACGCAAAATGTATTTTGCCGATGTTGTCACTGGATGTATTGTTAGTGCATCGTCCACGGAAAAATCCGCGTACCTACGAGTCGTTGAAACCAAAAGTGGCCTTTGCCTGATTGATGGTGATCTGACGCGAAATCTTGGAAACGTTTCGGTAGAACGGCCCGCCAATGTAGTCGTAATCACTGAAGATAAATGTCTTGCTCATGTCGAAACCAACCGCCATGATGTCCTTCGCGTTCTGGAACGAGAAGTCATACGTTTGTTCGACTTTCAACTCGTGTTTGAACAAGAACTTCTCGTCGTCTACGATACGTTCAGGGGATTACCACAAATAAGGAAGGCGTGCAGCTTACCGGTGAGCTGGATGACGAGCGGTACGTCAAATACGTCCTGCAACCACCTGATATAACCGTGTTAGCCACAGCGATGGCGTGAAAAATGGGAGACTCACTTGGTAAATGTGAACGGAATCATATGCCCCAGATGCATGCTATTGCTACTTGGTCCACGCCCGGTATACAAAAAGAATGGCTTTCCTTGCTCATAACGGTCCAGGATTTTATCAAACTCTCTGTGAAACAAAGCATTGTGTGGTGTATAGATCAGATATCCGGCCTTGGCGGGAGACGTATTGAATACACACCTATGGGAGAAGAACATGCCGCGCCGGAGCAGGACGTGCGGCCGGTGACCGGTGAGCCTCTCAAATCTCTCCAGCAGTGCCTGGTCTATTCTCCGGGTACCAAACTGCTCTACGAGCTTGTCGTAGTCGATGGCGAGCTGTTTGCCGTCTTCGGAAACACTGCCCTGGACATCCCAGGGTGTGACGACTTGCTGGTGAGGTTTTCCCTCGCCATCTGGCTTGACCGGAGGTGCAGATGTCGAGCTGGCTGCTTTCTGAACCGGCTTTGTCGGTTCTGTGGTCGCCACAGGGTTTGGCGCAGGAGGACTGCGATCTGCGTGAGCGCAGGGAGGAGGCAAGGATTGACGAGAGCGTACTCGGTCAGAGAAGCGTTGGCCAAGCTTTCTGCGACCCCAGCAACAGTCGCGGGTGCTGTTGGGTGCGTGCTCAGCTCTTCGGGGGCGGCAAGCGGCTGCTGCATGGCGGGGGAAGGTGGAAGTACTGTCCGAGTCACTTTTCCACTCTTTGCCAGATTGTGGGAAGCGCCCTACACGTTGACCATCTAAGCGCACGCGATCTTGATCGTATCACCACCATGCGACGCCACAACGGTCCCCAAGTCCGGCACACGGGGTGCCCGTGACGTATTCGGAGCAACTCGTCAAGAATGTAGAGTGTGCAACACGCAGCTCATGGCGGCCGCAAACGCCACGAGTTGACATTGCATCATGAACATGCTGTCGAGCTCATCTCAAAGGACTACAACGCCCTGATGTCGTACAATCTGGCGGTGCAAGCCTTACACGTCGGCATTTAGAATATCACCAGAGATGTAGATTCAAGCTTCAGCACATTTACAGCCCCTGATGTTCCACGTCTCCTACTCATCAAGTTGACAATTGCAAGTCCATTGTGTCTAGAGGACCGGAACAGCCAGCAACTTTGATGATAGCTGGCTCTTGTAGAACAAAGGGGCAATGGCGTAAAGTAGTAGCCGCAACGAAGTTGTGATCTTATGCCACATAATAATTCGCCATAGAAATTGGACTACTTGCGCGATGACCCAAAATGCCACTCTACAGCCATGCTCTTCCTGCTCACTCCAGCTATTAATTATCGAAGCAGACCCTACAACAGTAAAAGTTGATTAGCAAGCATGTTTGTCGATAACAACCCGGAGAAGAGGTATGTTCAGTTAACGGTTTTCTAGGCCGCCGCTCATCATAGAGCGTAGTGCATAACATCTGAGACAATCAGAGCCCAGTGCGTTTCATCTTCGAGATCTCAAGTCTCCCGAGCGAAAGTGCGTACTTACCACCATCCGCGTCGACCTCGTACGATGGTGTTGTCGTGGCAGGGGTTGGTGGGAGCAGAGAATAGGCTTTCGCCGCTGTTTAGGCGCTGTGGGGAAGGTCAAGCGATTTGGGCGTCTATCAAAGGGGGTCCTCCGGGATACACTCGGGCCCAGGCCGGTACCACGACTGTCTGCTCGCAACGACCAGGCGGCGGGTGCCAATTTGAAGCGGGGATGCCTCAGAGGAACAAGAGAGTCAAGGCATCCATCGCAAACCTGCGGAAAGTGAACATGAAGAGGCAGCAGCTGAAGAAAGGGGCAGACAAGCCTGAGGTATGTCGCACGCATACCATGATCTGTGCTTCCGTGGAACTGAGGCGGCGGACAGCTCCCACAAGAAGAAAAGATGCCTGCAGATCCTGTACATAAAGCTCAAGAAGCGCAGGTACATATGTGGAAGACTTTTCAGGAGATCACCACGGACACTTGGGTACCCTCTGAATTCACGAAGCAATGAGTCGCCCTCGCCAACTGCCGCTCAAGACACGAGTTCGTCCCTTATTGTTGTTGATCACATATCTCGCTATTTGACTCATCTCAAGGTGTCGCAGATATCATCTCCTGATCCAAGTCACACAACACAGCGTACATTTGTTGTATTTATCGGGGGTATGTTACACTACACGGTATATATATTGACCAATTGGTCTTTGCTGTACGCCTTTACGCGATCGTAACCTTCTTAGGTGCCTGCTCAGGCGTAGTCTTCGGGAAGGTGACAGTCAAGATGCCGTCTTCCATAGACGCCTTAATATCCTCCGACTGCAATGGGAAATCATCGGCACATCGCGCGGAGCACGGTAATGTCTGACATACCTTTATTCCACGGGGCAGCGGGATGGAACGAGAGAACTTGCCGAAGCGGCGCTCGCGCACGGCGTACCCATTCTCGTCGCGCTCGGAGGACACCTGCGACTCGCCTGAGACGGTGAGCGCGTCGTTGTGCACGTCGATGTTGACGTTCTCCTTGGTCAGGCCCGGGAGCTCGAACGTCGCGGTGACGAGGTTCTTGTCCTTGTCCTCGTGCACGTCCATCCTGTAAACGAAGAGTCAGCTTAAGATTTTGCTGCAAGGTGCCACCATATCTGCCTACCTAGGGCGAAGGACGCGGGAGACGTTCGACCCGTCCTGAACACGCTGCACCTGGTTTTGCTGGCGCGCACCAGTGCGGGTGTTGAAGGCCTCGTCAAAGAGGCGGTCGAAGTCGTTAAGGGAGTAGAATGGCTCAGAGAAAAAGTAGGCCATGTCAAGAGTAGATAGAGTAGTGAGTAGTGTTTCGCGGTTGTTCTTGTTCAGCTTGCAGGACATGAGACCGCATTCGAGCCATATTTATATCTTCCGTGCAGTACTCGATGCAGTAGCAGGAAAGCTCAGGTAAATGCTTTCGAAGTATCTCGAATATGGATATGACGTCGATAACTTTGACTCTGTCAACTCACTCGGGGCGGAAAGTTCGAGTGTCGGAGAAGGTTCTGGAATGCGTGACTAGTACAAGGGATTTTGGGTACTGGCCACTCCTAATACTACGTGGTGTAATCCGCTGCGCTAGCGTAGCAATGTGTCAATGAAGTTGAGCCGTCCATCTGGTAGGACGTCCCAAGAGATGTAGTAGCATCGTGCGAAAGTTTTCATTCTGCCAGTGTCAGGCACGGCCCGGGGAAGCTGCGCCGTGTGGCGGCGCCACAATGTGATGCCCACCAGAATGCCTCCGTTGGCTAGGCGCCTGATCGCCAACCTGGACCTGAACTCTTGCCACAACGACCGACATGAAGCGGATCACCGTCGTCAACTGCTCCCTCGACGTCGTCAATTGTCGCGCCGAGAAATGCGGCGTCGAGGGCGACGGCGACGGCGCGAAGCTGGTCTTCCCCGGGGCGTCCATGACGCTTGAGCTCCCCAGCTTCCGCGTCGGCCTCGTCCTCACTCCGCAGTCGGTCACCGAGAAGTCGTCCTCGGTCGACGAGAAATGGTCTGTAGCACCGACGGGGTTCAGTGTGAGAGGGCCGCTGGCTCTCGGCGCTATGTGGAAAGAGGTGCCTGTTCCGGGACAGTGCCCGTGGATAATGTATAGGATCAAGGTGCGTCGCTGGTCCGGTCTTGTGTGCTGCAGCCCTTGACCTCCCTCCAGGTCTCAAGGAAACACCACCGCGTTCTTGTTCTGCCCCGTCGTGACACAAGCTGCTTCCTGAAGCATATTCCGGACAGGGTCCCCTTGTCCTGTGTAACATTGCCAGGAACGCACGATACGTCAGTCAGCCCCCACATACATAAAAGGATAGACTAACGGCTCGCGATAGTATGGCTTTCTACGGCTGGCCCGTCTCTCAATGCCAATCTCTCGACACGCCCCTCGCCGTGCAGCTGGCCTCCGGTATCCGCGTCCTCGACATCCGGCTCGCGGTGAAAGACAACCGGTTGATGGCATACCACGGTCTCTACCCCCAAAAGGCATCCTTCCAAGATATACTCGCCGTCATACACGCGTTCCTCACCGCAGAGAAGACCAAACGCGAGACGGTCGTCATGTCCATCAAACAGGAGGACTTCGCGACCGTGCGCAGCGAACACTTCTCACAGCTCGTGCACGACGAGATCGCGAGCGGCCCCGGCGGCAGGGCGATGTGGTACCTCGACAACCGCGTGCCGGCCCTCGGCGAGGTGCGCGGCAAGGTCGTCATGTTCAGCCGGTTTGGCGGCGACGGCGACGGCTGGGAGGGCGGGCTGGAGGGCCTCGGCATCCATCCGACGACGTGGCCGGACAGCGCGCGGGAGGGGTTCAGCTGGGAGTGCAAGAACACGGTGGTGCGGACACACGACTGGCAAGTCCGCCGCGCGCCTCGCCCGTCGCGCAGCGCGCTCACGCGGCGTTCTTTCGTCTAGGTACAGCATCCCGTCGTTCCTCTACATCCCGGAGAAGACCGCGCTGGCGACGCAGATCCTGCTCCCGCCGCCGGGCGACCCGCCGACGCCCTCCCTCGCCATCACGTTCTTCTCCGCGTCGTCCTTTCCGCTCGCGTCCCCGCCGACCGTGGCGCGTGGTTTTGGCTGGCCGAAGCTCGGTTTCGGCGTCGAGGGCGTGAACTCGCGCGCAGCACAGTGGTTCATGAAGATGCTCGCCGAGGGCACTGGCGAGTCCAAGGAGCCCCGTATACGTGGATGGGCTTTGATGGATTTCTACGACGACCCGGAGAAGGCCCTCGTTCCATTACTAATCGAGTGCAATTTCAGAGGCAGGGTCAGAGGCGAGGAGGGGTGGATGTAAGGCACTAGGAGCATCTTTCTTGGATACTATTGCTTGGAAACTGGATTTATGCTTCATGTCCCCTACCCCATACACAGATTAATTCCCCATTTCTTGTGATCATGCATGCTCCAGCCATTCTGACTTCAACACAAACTCGCACTTCGGTCTGATCCACGCTTCCCAGGCCCAGCCGTTGAAGGCGCTTGGACACGATGGCTCGCTTGGAGACTCCGTCGCGTGTGCCGGACCCGCGGACACCCATGCCACGTTTACGGAGTCCATCCCCTGGGCCGTCGTCTAGCGCTTCTAGTGATCAGGCAGCGAAAGAGAATGTCAATCGCAAAGATGCCACACTAGCCAATGAACGGAACAAGACGCTTTTCGAACGTCTGCGGACGGCACGAGAGGAGTTCTTTCAGAAGCTGAACGCACGCGAGGGTAAAAACATCGACGAAGACTTTCTGGACGACCTCTATGTGTTGGCCAAGTCGTGGCAAGCACGAGAGGATTTGGTACGGCCCTCGGAGCTGCGCTAATCACTGCAGTGCCCGTAACCTTTTCTTGTATGTGCCACGCATCTCCGGCCGTAGATCTGCACAATGTAATATATATGTATATATATATATATCCCACCCAGTCCAAGGTATCATCTACAAACATCCATTAACGTCACACCATAAAACCCGGAAAAATGCAAAAAGGAAAGAGGGCGGACGACAGACTACGAGCCCATCTCGATGCCGCCCTCGCAGGGCTCTTCTTCCCCGTGGGACGCATCGTGCGGCTCCTTCTCGGTAACCCTGTCGTGGCGGCGCTTCTCCAGAACGACGAAGGTCAGGACGATCATGTCGATGTCGAGGTTCGACGGGCGGATCCGCAGGCCCCAATGCTGCTCGCCGCGGAACAGCCCCTCCCTGACGACCTCGCTAGAGTGCCGGGCGATCTCCTCTCCGGAGCTGCGCTGGGTGAGCTATGTCGTGGGAGGTCGACGCGATGAGGGGGACGAAAGGCGGAGGGGGGAACGCTGGGGCGGGACTCACGACGTAGCCGCTGTTTTTGGCGTACTTCCAGCGGTACTCCTCGTTGTCGTTGCCCAGAAAGTACCGTGCGCTTTGGGGGGCCTGCCGTCAGCGCAGCCCCGCGCGCGCGGGACGAGCAGACGACGTACGTGCTGAAAGTGCTGCCGAGCTTGTACAGCAGCTCGCGCACCTCGATGGCCTGCGCGACGCCGTCAAACACGTTGCTCCGGACGAGCGGATGTGCGCCCCACCGCCGCCACTCTATCTCGCCCACGACGCCGCCCGCGGCGAGGTCTGCAGGCCTGCTGATCGTCGTCACCGCGGGGCTGCGGAAGGCACCGGCCTTCGAGGTCGTGATGCGGTACTGCGCGACGCCGTTTGCCGACACCAGTGTCGTGTTCTCGAGATCGTTGGAGGAGAAGTAGAGATTCATCGCAGGGAGAAGTGGGGTTGATGTGAGGCGGGAGGGAGCGGGGTGCCGGCGTGAGGCTCGGCAGGTGGTCTATATAGCGGCGGGGCTGACCCTCTTGCTGCAGCGTTGACGACATCGCGGGCGATTGCGCTGGACTTGCCAGGGCCTAGACCGGGACGTCACTACGAGTGCTATAATTCGCAAGGTCGGTCAGCCACAGGAGCGTCAGCGTGTCGCGCCCAAGTCTGCGATCTTGAGCGAAAGGAACAGGGGTCTAGGCTCTACGCAGGGGGAAAGTTGCACAGGCCTGGAGATAGGTCACAGCAAGAGCAGTCGTCCCAACGACCCCCAGAAGCATTCAGAGCCACGCAGGTGAGCACCGGCGGCGACAATCGCACAAGTCTCCGTCGTCCGCGCAATGTTTTCGATCCGTAGGTCAGCCAGGGTTGTTCCCAGACGGTCAGCGTAGAGGACGTGGTGGACAAGCGCAGCGAGTATCCTGGCGACTTTCCGGCGAATCTTCCGACAGGCGCGCTGGACGCCACCATGCTGCCTGAGGAAGCGTGAAGGGCCCCCAGCGTGACGGAGTCACCTGGCCGTGTCTCGCTCTGGCCACCGGGCACCACTCGCCACCCGCCACAACGTATAAGAACCCGTCTCGGCACGCTCTGGGCACAACCCCCCAATGCCGTCCGCCCTCGCAAGCCTGCTCCTGCTCGCCCTGCCGTGCGCGCGCGCCGCAGACCTCGCGCTGCCCGCCGAGCTCTTCTCGCCCCTCGTCGCGCAGAAGATCCTCGCGACCGCCCAGTCCGCGCAGAGCCCGCCCAAGTACCCCCAGTACACCGACCGCGCGGAGGGCGCGTGGGAGTACTTCGCGCCCGACACCTGGACCAGCGGCTTCTTCCCCGCGACGCTCTATGCGCTGCACGCGCGGGCGACGCTCTGCCCCTCCGCGGGCCTGAACGGGACGGACTGGGTCGCGCTCGGGCAGACGTGGGCCGCGGCAGAGGTGCCGTCGGAGACGCACACGGGCGTCGGGCACGACGTCGGGTTCCTCAGCTTCCCGTTCGCCCTGGAGCTCGAGATGTGCGCGCGCGCGCCCTTTCCCCTGTCTCCGCACTCACCGCTGCTCCAGCGACCCGTCCAACCAGACCGCCATCGCGGCAGTCAACAACTTTGCCACGGAGCTCGCAAACAGATTCGATCCCGTGGTCGGATGTACGCGAAGCTGGGACACGGCGGATCCCACAGACTTCCAGGTGCGTCTAGACCCCTCTGTCGCCACATTCGTTCACAGCGTTCGGTCTGAAGGTCATCATCGACAATATGATGAACTTGGAGGTACGGCGGCAGCATTAGCCCATGCGCGGATGCCCTAATACCAGGCCTTGGTTAGGTTTTGTTCGTGTCGGCAAACCTCACGGGAAACCAGACTCTGCGCGATATTGCTACGTCGCACGCAGACAAGACCGCTGTCAACCATGTAAGACCTGACGGTAAGCATGTCGCAGTTCTGGGCATTGCTCCAGGGCTACAAAGACACCTCTAGGCGGATCGTTCCATGTTGTCGACTACAATGCGACGACTGGGTCTGTGATCAGTCGTCATACTTCACAGGGTTACGCGGATAACAGGTGTGCAGCTTGCATATTTCTCTCGCCGCTGAAGCTCTGGACATCATCGCGCGCAGCACGTGGAGTCGCGGACAGTCATGGGGCGTATACGGCTTCGCAAACAGTGCGCATTTCCATAGGCATCTCAGCTCCCCGTCTGATCGCCCACCCATCCCAGTGTTCAAGCACACGGGCAACATCAGCTACTTGGAAACGTCCCGGCGGATGGCCGCCTACTTCCTCGACAACCTTCCCGACGACGGCATCGTGCCCTGGTGCGTCCTCTCACGCCACCGCGCCACGGGCGGAACCGTTCAGACACCTCTAGGGACTTCAACGCCCCGCTCGTCCCGCCGCGCCCCGCAGACTCGTCCGCGGCGATGGTCGTCGCCAACGGCCTACTCCTGCTCTCACAGGGCGAGCTCTCGCTGTCGCCGCCCAACAAGACGGGCTCGGACTACTACACGAGCGCCGCCATCCAGGTGGGTCCCGTCTTCTTCGTGATCCCGCATCACCCGCCCGTCAGGCTCGCGACTTCGACGCCGTCTTTCCTCTCCTTCCCCTTCGCGCGCTGATCTGTGCCGTGCAGATTGTCGCGAACATGACCGCCCTCGCGTGGCGCCCCGAGTGGCAGAGCCTGCTGGCGAACGGGACGGTCAACAACCCGCAGCTGAACAACCTCACGGGCATCGTCTACGGTGCGCGCGCGCGTCTACGCGCTCTCGCGTTCTCGAACATCTGATGTCGACGCGACGTGTGTGAACAGGTGACTACTACTTCGTGCGAGCGGGCAACGAGCTCGTATCGCTGGGCATCGCGACGTGCAACGGCAGTCTCACGGGCACGCTCCCTGCCACGCCGACTGCGTCGTCGACGCCGAGCTCTGCGGCCCCCTCTGCGTCTGACAGAGCGGCGTCGGGTGCTGGGCGAGTGGCAGAGGCCGCGCTCGGAGTCGCATTCGCGTTCGCGTTCGCCGGCACGCTTCTGTTGTGATCGAGCGAAGCCGAGCACAGACGGTTTATATCGATCTTCACACGCCGTCTGTGGCTGTCGTAGAATAATTCGTGCGGTTGACAGGATGGAGACTACATACGCGCAGTTTTGCTTGTTACTCACCGGACCATGAATTGAGCATTCCATCTCTGCCAAACCCAGAGCTTTTCCAACGATGCTTCTCCAACGCGACCTCGGACGTGTACACAAGAACCATCCGGATATGCACGCGTCGTGGGGCCGGCAGCCGGCTGGCCTATCACGAGAAGCGGGGTGTGGGAGTCATAACCTTGTACAGCAGAGCGCCCGAGGAAGGCGAGCCAGCGCTGTCAGCGGAGGGAGATACGGGGAGCGTTGGAGGGATGGACAGGTGGAGGTGGCCTGCGATCGGACGCGGTCTACCGTCGCGCATACACAGAGGGTGAGCGAAAGGGGCTGCACGAGCGGGGGCAAGGTGGCAGGCCCGTTCCAGCCCTGCGCTGCGAGGCGTACACGCGCCTGCCTGGACTAGTGTTCGCTGGAGAAACACAAGAGGTGCCCGTCGCGGAAGGGCGGGCGGCGGGGAGTACAAACACAGTGCCAAAGGAGGAGGCGAGGGACGGTGTTGCTAGAGAGACGGCGACGGCGTCTGCAGCGACCCCTGTGGAGATCTTTCCAGAGCGGGCAGTCGAAGCGCCAGAGATAACGCGGCCGTCGCTGCGGTGACGAGAGGCTCCACGTCGGTGGCTACGGTGTGCTGGACGTGCTGAGCAGCGCTGGGTGCCCGCGACTGGCTGGGTGCATCGTCGAGGACGCTGACGACGGCGGAGATGGCGGCGTGGAGAGGCGATGGTGGTTGGCAGACGGAATCAAGGAGTGATGTGGCTGATTGATAAGCACGGCGCAATTTTGGCGGCGGAGTTTGAAAACCAAGGGGGTATATAAGGGCCCCGGGTCGAATCCTGAGACCTCCCCTCTCCTTCGGCAACTTTCCCACGGTTGCTGGATTTGCCCAATCTTAGATCCACATTCTGTAACGAGCCTTTCTCTGACGACCTCCTCTGTGCACCATGTCTTTCGCACTCCCCGCCCGTCAGGTCACCTTCGGCCGCTCTGCTGCGGTCCCGCCCCAGCAGCAGTATCAGCCGTCCCAGCCACAGCCATACCCCCCACAGCCGCAGCCAACCCAGGCGAACGGCCTTGCGCTGCCATACGCAACCACCTCCTACCTCCCTGGACCGTCCACAGGCCTCGCACTCCCAGGCCCCGTGCCGACGGCACCCACATACCAGTCGCAGCCACAGCCAACGCAGCAGGCCCAGCCCATCCAGCCTTCGTCTGTTGCCAGCGGCAGTCACTCGCCTGTCCTCGCCGGCCCCTCCACCCCTGCGCCGGCCGCCGTGCCCGCCACCCCTATTCCGCTCACTCTCGAGCAGCAGCACATCACCGCCGTCGAGGGTATTGTGCCGACGCTCCAGAACATCGTCGCCACTGTCAACCTCGACTGCCGTCTTGACCTCAAGACGATCGCCCTCCACGCGCGCAACGCCGAGTACAACCCCAAGGTTGGTATCACTTTTGTTTACTCATAGTCAATGTCGGATACTATCCGTCATTGCTCCCCTCTAGCGTTTCGCGGCCGTGATCATGCGTATCCGTGATCCCAAGACGACCGCGCTCATCTTCGCCTCGGGCAAGATGGTCGTCACCGGTGCCAAGTCAGAGGACGACTCTCGTCTGGCGTCGCGCAAGTACGCGCGCATTGTGCAGAAGCTTGGCTTCGACGCCAAGTTTTCCGAGTTCAAGATCCAGAACATCGTGGGTTCGTGCGACGTGAAATTCCCGATTCGTCTCGAGGGTCTCGCGTACAGCCACGGACAGTTCAGCAGCTACGAACCCGAGGTACGTTTTCGACGCCCGCGTCGCCATCGTACGCGTTCTCATCGCTCGACGCGTAGCTCTTCCCTGGCCTCATCTACAGGATGATTAAGCCAAAGGTCGTATTGTTGATCTTTGTGTCAGGCAAGATCGTGCTCACGGGTGCCAAGGTAATTGTCGAACCCCCTTAGTCCGGTGCGACGATGTCCTTCGCGGACATCATGGGTGATCATATGCTGACACTGCCATCTTCGCCGACCACTAGGTCAGGGAAGAGATCTACACGGCGTTCAACACTATCTACACGGTGCTGTGCGAGTTCCGCAAGCCCTAAGCGTGCCGTGCCCTCCCAGACCCCGCCCATAACCGCCCGCCACAGCGTGCGCCGCTGTCGATGGCCAACGACTTTTTTCGTTTGCGCCTGCGGTTTCTGCTTGCATGTGGCGAGGCATAGAAAAAATCGTGATGAGGGGCTTCCTGGCTGAGGAGCGGACGTAGTGCACGTGGGATGCTTCTCGCCCCCCTCCCCTCTGATATTCACAAGATACCTTCGCATCTTGGACCCTTTTTGTCGTTCCTTGTTTGATGCCTGCGTCACACCCAATCCTCCAATTCCCCCCATCCATTCATGCAATTATAACGTATAAACCTACAATAGCCCTTACCTTACTGTGTCATTATTGCTTGTAGTCAATGTATTATACTGGGTACCATCGTCGAATCGAAGTGTGATTCAGCCCAGCCCGGCCAAGGCGTGAGAGCACGAAGTTCGTGGACTGGGCAGATGATGTGGAGGCGCGACGCCACCCGCCTCTCCTCCGCTCTCGAGAGACGGGTCGAGTGCACGCAGCATCAGCGCGATAGCCACGCCCGAAGTGGCTCTCTCGCAGCCGTCGCATCAGGGCGTCGACGGAGGGCGGCATGCCTCGAGGACACTCGCCTCGCGTTTGGACAGCCTCCGGCAAAGTTGCGGGAAGTAGATTACTGTACCTTGTCCCTGCAAATCATGCGTGGCACGCCTCCTGGAACAAGAGACTTGGTGCTGTAGGGAGACCTGAATACATATCATATCTACACGCGAGTAGGCTATACATAAGGGAAATATTACACGGCCGGATATAAGATACAGGCGGGGAAGCGTCGAGGTGGGATCGTACAGATTAGGTGTCGTGATGCGAGATATGCGCGTGTGTACAGTGGTTTGTAGAGTCCGTGGGGTGTCATGAATGGACGGCGCGCGCAGCGCGTCGTGCGATGTATCCGGGATAGCGCGATGGGAACTTGGGGGAATGGCTGTGTGTGGGTGTCCGATGGGGCGTCGCGCGTGCGGTCGCTTACCGCCGCGCCCTCTTCGCCGGCCGCTCAACGGCGTCGTCGCCCGGCGTCGAGTCCCCTGCCGCGCAAACACCGTCAGAACCGCGATGGGAAACGCGCGGGGCAGAGAGAGAGAGACTCACGACCGCGCTTCGCGCCCGGCGGCGCGCGCGCGCACCTGCTCCCCGTCGCGCGGCACAGCACGCAGCAGCCCTGGCCGCGCCGCGTCCCG
>KN840661.1:10928-38585 GCA_000832265.1 Phlebiopsis gigantea 11061_1 CR5-6 | reverse complement strand
ATAAATAATCAAAAATTGGGTAGGCATCTGCGCTACTGCAACAGTTCACTATGATATAGGATAGAATATTCATACAGAGAGCTCACAGAAAAGTATCACAAATGATTTTGTGTTTGTGGGAATAATTAATGAAGCATGAGTAAGTAATGCTCTGTTCCCACACATTGGGCAAAGTTGAGAAGGTGAAAGAAAGTGACCTCTTTGGATATAGTGTCTATTGGAAACAATTTCTTTTATAAATCATAAATGTGACCTTTGCCACCCATATTGCGAGCACTACATGCAAGCACCAATATTCCATGCAAAAAAAGGAACCGGAGATTTGTGTGATATTTTTTGCATTACTACAATTGTTTTGACCTATTTCTGCCTTTTAAGAGTGCACTTTTACCTTAATATTACCCACATTTGACAGTCCGAAATGATAAGCCTTTTTGTGATAGGAAATTTTGCAAGAACTTTAATCTCTTTTGTCAGTATTCTGCTCAGAAATAAATAAGCCTTTCATGATGGAGAAAGCTTTCATTTTGTACACTGTAAAAGGGGTGAAAGGAGCTTTTCAGGCTTGAAATATATATCCTTTACCTGATCAGAATGCTTCATCTCTTTCAGATCTGAAAAGGATTTCTTTCACTGGGCATAATATCCCTTTGATCTATTTCTGAGCAGAATACTAGCCAAAAAGTTTCACTTTGATGCATATTTTCCCTTCACAAAGAGGTTCATCATTCCTGGTCACAAAAGCTGGGTGATATTGATGTAAAAGCAGACCTCTTACAGACAGCAAAAGGTACAGAATATTTGAGTAATACAAAAAACATCCCACATATTTCCTGTTCCTTTTCCTAAGCGAAATACTGGCGCTTGCATGTACTGGAGCGCCTTGAGGGAATTGGCCGGAGGCTGAGTCAGCACGGAATGTGCCGAATCAAGTGATGCGCACGTCTGGCCTTGGCGCTTGGACCAGTATACTCTACCCGCAACGTTCGCTGTCCTTCTGACCCCGTCCCTACTGTCCTCACTTTCCAGTTATGTCTGAGCGTAAAGGTATGGCTACTTGGCTCTAGCAGTAATCAAATAAGCTAAAAATGCTATATGCTAGTCTTGAACAAGTACTTTCCCCCGGATTTCGATCCGTCACTCATCCCCCGCAGGAAAGTGCCAAAGAACTCACAGCAAGTAGTCCGTTTGATGGCACCGTTTTCTATGTATGTACGCGGTATCATGCTACTGTTCATTGTGTCCCTAACTAACATTCGATTAGGCGGTGTAACACCTGCGGAGAATACATTTACAAGGGGAAGAAATTCAACGCTCGCAAGGAGACGGTAGACGGGGAAGACTACTATGGTATCAAGATTTTCCGGTTCTACATCAAATGGTACGTCGCTTTGGGGCTTATGACTGTAGAAGCACTGACACGACCATGTAGCACTTTATGTTCCGCTGAGATCACTTTCAAGACGGACCCAAAGAATACCGACTACACTGCAGAGCACGGCGCGTCGAGGAATTTTGAGCCATGGAGAGAGGAGGCAGACACCAAGGAGGAGGATCGGTTAGCGAGGCTCGAAGCGGAAGAGAACGACCCCATGAAGGCTCTGGAGAACCGCACGGTCGACTCGAAACGCGAGATGGAGATTTTAGATGCGTTGCAAGACATCAGGGCTCGCAATGCGCGGAACGAGCGAGTGGGGCATTCGGACGATCTGCTAGCGAAGCTGCATATGGAAGAGATAGAGACGGAGGAGGACCGCGAGAGGAAACAGGCGGAGGAGGAGGACGAGGAGTTGGTCAGGCAGGTGTTCTCGAAGGTGTCTATGCCCATGGGAGTTCCAGCATCCAGCAGCTCGAGCGCAGGGTCGTCGCCAACTCAGGAGGAGAAGGTGGTCACGGTGAAGCGCAAGGCGGACGGAGATGAGCCAGACTTGCGCTCCCTACTGCCAGAGTCTACACGGGCGTTGATAGCTTCTAAGGTCGCCACGATCCCCGTGGTCAAGAAGCGCAAGACAGACATGAAGAACTCATTAGGAATCAAGATCAAGAGAGCCCCTGGCAAGGCCGCTGCAAAAGCTACTGCATAGTCCCCTCGTGTTTCCCTCGTTTCTCGGACTCGTGTACTGTACTGTATCATTTTATGCTGTATTTCTTCGGGATTTCTTTGCAACTTCGGTTGGCGCTTGGTGATAAGAGTGACATCACGGGCACGCTGCTTGTGGGTGCGAATTATAAGAGACGGCGACCGCCTTCTGCGCCCAGAACATGCTTTGCGACCCCCTTCACGACCCCCTCACGACATATTTGTAGACCGGAAATATGTTCAAATATCTCATTGCCATCCTCTCGACGCTGTTTCGAATAGGCTCGTATCTATTCTTGCGAGTAGTGAGTCCAGGTGCTCCGTACGCTCCACTCGTACTCATAACTCGTTGCAGCTACCGTCGTCGATACTCCGGCAGATACTACCTGTGCTCTACGTACTCTACCTGTCTACGCTGTTTATTACTCCGACTGCATCAGCCGTAAAGACTCGCAAGGCCCCTGCTCCGAACGGACATGCGGTGGAGAAGAAAGATGAGGTTATTCAGGAAGCGGAAGCGGAGGTATGTGTGCCCTTGAATTACGCCTACTGCTAGTGTTCATACCCGTGTATAGCCCCCTGCGGTTCTCTTGACTGCCGTGATCTTCTCAATCCCATCACCCGCACGATTCCTCAATGCTACAAACCTCCTCATCAATACCGTGCTGTTCCTCTTTGCCCTCGACTTCGTGCTGTACCCGGTCATCGACGACGCGTCAGACGTCGTCTTTGCCCGTGTAGGGGCTGTATATCCAGATGCTGTAAAGATCACCATCCGGTACCCGGTCGCCAATGCGTCAGAAAACCAGGTACGCGTGCTTTGGAGGCAGGCTTCGAGCCTCGAAGACTCGACATGGAACGCAGGACCTTTGGTAGACCTGTACCCCGAACATGATTGGGCGAACACCACCAAACTTGACGGACTCTGGCCAAGCACAAATTATGAGTGTATGTGCATTTTGTCACGCGTAGAGCTCCTGCTCACGGCGCCGTAGATATTCTTGCTAATGCGGACGGCACCGACCTGCTTTCTTACCCCGCCGAGCCCCTCAAGTTTCACACCTTCCCAGACCCCCGTCTTCCGACAGGATCCCATTACCGCTTCGTCGTCTCCTCATGTGCGACACCCAATTTCCCCTATGCTCCTCTGCAGGGCCGCAGAATCAAAGGCTATGACTTATTGGCCAATTACCTCTGGCCCTCAAAGTCCACCGCCACGGAAGACGCACTTCTAGCCGCTGTTGAAGCCGATGCACCCCCTGCCGAGTTTATGCTCTTTTTGGGTGATTTCATCTACGCCGACGTGCCCATGTACTTTGGTGACAACGTAGAGGCGTACAGACGATTCTATCGCCGAAACTACCAAAGCCCCAGCTTCCGCAAGGTATATGAACGCCTGCGTAAGTGCTTTACGCGTTGCCCGTGTGAAGGTTTGTCTGACCTTTCGTAGCGATGTTTCATACCTACGATGACCACGAAGTGAGTGACCAGAAGGGCAGAATAACAGCCATGGGCTGACCAGAGCCCAGATTATCAACAATTTTGCCGGTCAGTCCAACGACTCGAAACCTCCGTTCAAGAGTGCGGACGACGCGTTCCGGATCTACAATGCGAACGCAAACTATGACCCCGTCGAGTCTGACCAACATTACTACGAATTCCGCTACGCGGACTCGGCGTTCTTCGTTATGGACACTCGCAGACACCGCTCAGATGTTGCCGAGGGCGATGAAATCTCGCGGACGATGCTGGGCGAGAAGCAGCTGGCTGCGCTGTACGACTGGCTGGGAAAGGTGACCCCGCTCCGCTGATTCCTGTTTGAGAGGCTAATCCGGGGTATCCTCAGGTCAACGAGACCACCACGTGGAAGTTCGTCGTGTCTTCTGTCCCCTTTACCTCGCTCTGGACGTACGAGGCCGAGGTCGACTCCTGGAACCCGTACACGAACGAGAAGGCGGCCCTCCTGCAGGCGATGCAGTCCGTCAAGAACGTGATCGTCCTCTCCGGCGACCGCCACGAGTTTGCCGCGATCAAGTTCAACGCCGCCGGCGCGGACACGCAGAGCATCGTCGAGGTGTCGACGAGCCCGATGAGCATGTTCTGGGTGCCGTTCGTTCGCACGCTCCGCCCGGCGAGCGAGGCCACGGTGAAGCGCGTGCACGAGGTCGCCGAGGAGTTTGACGGGGAGATGTTCACGCAAGTCCTCGAAGACGAAGTGCCGCAGGAGGAGGTGCTGAAGTATGTGCCGGAGGGGAACTACAAGTGGTGAGCTGGAGTGCCGTAGGCACACCTGCTACCTTTTCTGACGCGGCACCCGCCAGGTCCACCTTCGAAGTCGACACCAGAGACCCCCAGAATCCCAAGGTCCGCCTCGAGCTCATGTCCGACGGCAAGTTGGCATACGTGTAAGGACCCACCTTACTGGCACTGGTCATGACTGATGCGCCTACCTCTCAGGCTCGATATCGCCGGCAAGCCAGTCGAGCTCCGCGCGAGCGCCGGCCTCGAGACGTTCGTCCCCAAGGGCATCAAGGGTGTCCTGGACAAGTTGGGTCTCAAGCCGGGCAGCTGGTGGTAACACCCGCGACGAACACTGCATGTATATAATAGAGTAATCAACCTAGTATTTTCACCACGGGGCACCCGCTAGCTATTGATGGTCTCCTTCGAGAACTGCCGCTGCACGCGCGCATAGTGCTCCATCTCCGTCTGGCTGACGCTGGGGACGAGGCTGGCGAGCGCGGACTCAAAGTCCGCCTGCGTCACCAGCACCTCGATCTCCTCGGGCGCCGCCATCTCCGCGAGGTAGTACTGGGGCGTGAGCGGGTGCGGGTGCCTGGGGTCGACGGTGCCGGCGTTGAGCGTCGCTAGACACAGGGGGGTCAGCCACACGGGCGCGCGCGCGCGCGGGAAGGAGCGGGGGCGTACCGATGTGCGCGTCGAGCTGCGCGGCCGTGCGCGCCATGGCCTTGAGCAGCGCGTCGGCGCACAGCGCGTAGAGGTCCGCGCCGGTGTAGTGGAACGGGCACGCGTCCGCGACGGCCGCGAGGCGCAGCGCGGGGTGCAGGCGGAACCGGCGCGTGAGCGCCTGCAGGATGTGCAGCTGCGCGTCGTGCGTCTGCGCGACGCCGAGGTAGAGCATCCGGTCGAACCTGCGCGGGCGTGAGCACGCGGCTGCGCGCGCGGGGCGGGGGAGGAGGCTTACCGGCCGGGGCGGAGGAGCGCGGGGTCGAGCAGGTCGGGGCGGTTCGTCGCGCCGATGACGAACACGTCCGCGCCGCCGTCGCCGCCCGCGATCCCGTCGAGCTCCGCGAGCAGCTGGCTCACGATGCGGTCCATGACGCCGCCCGAGTCGCCGTGGTTCCCGCGCTTGGGCGCGACGGAGTCGAGCTCATCGAAGAAGATGACGCACGGCCGCGCGTCGCGCGCGCGCTGGAACACCCGCCGCACGTTCGCCTCCGACTCGCCGATGTACATGTTGAGCAGCTCCGGGCCCTTGACGGAGAAGAAGTTGAGCGCGCACGAGGTCGCGACGGCCTTGGCGAGGAGCGTCTTTCCAGTCCCGGGTGGGCCGTACAGGAGGATGCCTCCGCGCGGCGACGTCAGCATCGTACTCCCAGCCTGGTATGTGACCTCGCTCACCGGAGCGCTTTTTCATTCCGTTCGCGAACAGCTCGGGGTGCTCGAGAGGCAGCTGAATGGTATCCAAGATATCCGTTTTTACGTTGGCCAGGCCGCCGACGTCGTCCCAGGTGACATTCGGGATCTTGGGAGCACCTATGCTCTCGGCGTACGATGTGCGGGCTTTGTTCAGGGCGGTGTCCAAGTCGTCCGCGTTGATGTTCGCTCCAGCGCGAAGCAGGCGGTGCGCGTCGTATTCCCTAGCTACCCATGAGCACTGTCACTCAATTGAGGAAGAAACTAGACGTACGTAAGCTCTGCAGCACGTTTCAAATACGCGCGTTCGCCGCGGCCCACTAGGTCAGCGAGATCGGAGGGAACGAGGGCGGCCGTCTGCGTCGCCAGGTCGTGGAGAGACACGTCCGGAGCAACGGAGGCGCCAGGGAGCAGTACTTGCAGCACAGACGCCCGCTCGCTTTCGTCGGGAGCCTGCTATACGGTGAGCAGAGACCGAAGACAGTGCACCGGTACGCACATTGAACTCGATGTGGTGCTTGAAGCAGGACATCATCCGCGGAGAGAGCTGGTCGGGATAGTCTGTCGTCCCAACGACGACCGTCGGGTGTCCCGACAAGTTCCAAGCCTGCTGCAACTCCTCCGTGCACTCCGAGATGACGTCTGCGAACAGCAGGGCTAGGAGGGACATTAGTCGACGTCCGAACACCAGGGTACGTGCCTACCCTTCCCCGCCTCGGCGGCCTGCGTGCTTTGGCTGAGGGCATCGACGTGCCGCAGTACGAGCAAGCACGGCGCGCAGGCCGCTGCCTTCTCGAAGCGGGCTCTGAGCATGCCCTCGGTCTGCACGTCGTTCTCGCCGATGAGGCGGTAGCAGTTGACCTGAGTCGATGTGGGCGTCGCTCCCTCGCGGCGAACGGGCAAGGCACATACCTCGAGGACGTGGACGCCGAGCTGGTCCGCCGCCGTGTCGACGGCGGACATCTTGCCAATGCCGCGGACCCCTGAGAGCATGACCGACAGCTGAAGCTTGTAGCCCGCGGCGCCGGACGTGAGCGCGGCGGACACCAGACTTTGCAATCTGCGCGACGCGGCAGTGGGCGCCGCGGCCGTGACGCCTGCGGTGCCCGTGCGTCAGGACACGGCGGAACGCACATTGCAGGGAGGGCACACCTCGCGGCCGCGGCACGCGGCTCTGCTCGAGGCCGGTCTGGAGGATGCGCGTGACGGAGGGGTCGACCCAGCACCCCCACTCGCCGAGCATCGACCCGTAGAACTCGTCGGACGGGGCGTCCGGGATGACGTCGTACTCGACGTTGGTGATCTTGAAGAACACCGGTGCGTCGGGGGCGTCGAACGCGGTTCTGGACGACAGAGGGCGTCGGCGACGAGCTCGAGGCGGAGCGCGGGACTCACTGGCTTTCCGGGCTGTTGGCAGAGTCTGCGTCCGCCGGCTCCTCTTCCGCCTCGGATGCGGCTTGGCGGACGTGGTCCGTGTTGACCATCAGCGCGATGATGTCGTCCTGCTGCACCAGGCGGCGCTGATTCGCAAAGTAGGCGTGCAGGGACTTGAGGAAGCTTGACTGGTACGCACGGTCGGTGGATATGGGGGACGCCACCCTCGCGACGGTCACGGTCCGCGCGATAGGGACGCGAGAAGGACTGGTCCCGAGTGGGGCGGGTGTCAAGGAAATGTCTACCGATGAAAGCTGCTGGGGGGACTTTGTGATGTTGTATACCAACGATGGGTCCGCGAATGCAGCACCTCTGGGTGCCGTTGTAGTCCCGGGAAGCAGTATCGTTGGTCGTGGACTCACCGTGGGTGGTCGTTGTCCGGGGCACCGTACACGCGGACCAGGCGCTGGTGCTTGTGGTCCGTCAAGCTTGCGACGGCCTCTGCGGGGTTGAGTGAAGAGTCAAGGATGCGCGACGGCGACTCACCCAGTCTCCGTGCAGAACGCCGATGCGGCCGAGGTCGCGGGTCGAGACGCGGAGGGCGCATTCGTCGTTGCCGGACTGAGATGCATGCAGCGAACACGGCCAGCCTGGAGAACGGTGAGAAGAGAGAGTAGGGGGGAACGAACGCGCCGCACCGGCCATACGTGAGACTGTGCCGCTCAGGAAGGACTCGTCAATCTCCCAGGAGTCTTCAAGGGACCCTGGGTCGTCGATTTCCGAAGCTGCTTCGTCTGCAGCGGCGGCCCATGGGAGGATTACGACCTGGGTGAGTCCTTCCTCCACGCGGCCCTGCTGGACTGGCTCCGTCGATACTACGCGAAAGGAGAGCGGCGTTGCCTCTGTCCAGTCGTCGTCAGACGGTGTAGAATCCGGGGTGCAGGTGCATTGCACAGAGCTCCCGCGTCGGAGGACGGCGTCGGCAGCGAGGCAGCGGACAAAGGCAGTGTTGTGCTGGGTGGCATAGGCGTGTGCTTGGGGGGAGCATGGCTGCAGGATGGCGGCGCGGAGGGCGGTGTCGAGCTCGTAGGCAGAGGGCTGGAAGATGAAGCCCATTGCGGCGCTGGACAAGTTGTCCATGTCTGTTTCAGTCCTGACCATCCTTCCGACTGACTCTGACAAACATTAATATTCAGCCCGGTGCCAGTACAGGGACTATGTCATCGCATCTCGTACGCTCGAATGTTATTTCAAAAATAAGAAATAAACGGGGTCATCCTCGACTGCCCTAGCAACCCTCCATGTTGCATCCATCACCGCGTATGTCTTTTCATTGCCGAACGCGCGCGCCGAGCTCCATGTTCTTCCTCTCCCTCTCCCCCTCGTCCACGCACGATGGCGGGCCACATGCGCGAGCGTTCTCGCCACGACGTCGCCCTGCCTTTTCTCGTCATCGACACCACCAGCCCGCCGTCGACGCCGTGGCGCACCCGCGCCCGCGACCTGCAGCGCCGCCCCGCCCTCCTCAAGCGCATCGCCGCCGTGGCCATCCTGCTCGCGCTCGCCGTGCCCGTGTGGATGCTCACGCACGCGTCGCCGGGGCAGCAGGCGGTCGCACCGCAGGAGCGCCCCGTCGCCCCGACTCCTGCGGGGCACGACCCGCCGAGTCCGCATCGGCAAGCAGGTGTCGATGCCCCGGCTGCGCACGACGCTCCGGCGCTGGCAGAGGCGCAGACATCAGAGCGGGTGACGTTCGCGCTGCTCATGTGGTCTGAGGGGTCGGCAAGCGAGGGCGTCGTGCTCCTCAAGGTGCGCTCGTCGCTGTCTGTGCTGCTCCCGCTGACCGACGGCGCGCGCAGTCGATCCTGATGTACGCGTCGGGCCCGGTCGACATCCACATCGTCTGCGACGCCGCGGCACAGACGTACCTCGAGGCGCGGCTCGCGCTCGTGGCGCGCCCCAAGTACGACTTCCTCGTGCGTTTCTACCGCCCGCGCTTCGAGGACATGGCCGCGCGCGTCGAGCGCGAGGGCGCGATCTCCTCCATCCACTCGGCCGGCATCGGTGCGTGTCGCCCCGCCCCGCCCGCCCGCTGCTCACCCCGCCCCAGTCGGCCTCATGAAGCTCTTCCTGCACGAGCTGCTCCCGCCGAGCGTCACGCGCGCCATCTTCGTCGACACCGACGCCTTCTTCATCGCCGACCCGCTGCTGCTCTGGCGCCAGTTCGCGACCTTTCGCCCGCACACCGCGCTCGCGATGCCGTCGCACCCCGACCAGAGCTCCGCCGTCTGGCGCGACGCGAACAAGGTCTGCTCGTGCGTCATGCTGCTCGACCTCGCGCGCCTGCGCGCGCTGCGCCTCATGGACTCGGCGCTGTACCGCGGCCCCGGCGAGCAGCCCGCGCTCGCGCCGCCCGCCTTCGCCGCCCTCTTCGGCCCGCCCGCGCCCGCGACGGGCAAGTACGCCGACGTCTGGCTCGGCGACCAGTCCTTCTGGTGGGCGATCGTGCGCGCGCGCCCGGACCTCTTCGTCCACCTCTCGTACGACTTTGAGGTCTCGAGCTGCCTCTACGACATGTACATCACCGGCCTCGGCGAGCCCGACGCGTCCGCCGCCGCGCAGGTCGCGCGCCAGCAGGACCGCGTGCGCGGCACCCCGAGCGAGGGCGTCGCCGTCGTCCCGCGCCTCCTGCACTTGTGCGTCCCGCCTGTCCCCTGTCCGTGCGCGGAGCTCACGCCGCGCCCAGCAACTGCCTGCCCGCGGACAACTACTTTGACTGGCCCGGGTGGGACGACCCCGCCGACAGCCTCAACCAGCGCTGGGGCACCGCCGTCCGATACCACGCGGGCTACAAGTGGACGTGGCTCAACCAGGGCGACGCGCGCCTCACGCTTGAGACCGTCGAGGACGTGCAGTTCGCGGACGTGCTGTATGCGCAGGCGCACCAGCGGGACGAAGGGGCACATTCGTAGTATCGACGGCTACAGTTACATGCATCCATGCTTAAACACGTCTAGTCTTTCTGAAAATACTCCCGCCCCGTGTTCGCGACGACGGGTGGCAGCGGCGTCACCGAGCCCGGCTTCGGGCGGTGCGTGTCGACCGCGCCGATGGGCAGCGTGTACCTGCGTGGCCAGGCGTCAGCTGCGCAGGAGACGGAAACACAGGAGAACGCGCACCGCTCCTCGTCGCAGCCGTAGGCCTTTGGCGTGAGCTTGATGACGGTGTGCAGCGGGATCTTGATGTACGGCAGGTCCGCGTGCGGGAGGTTGTGGAAGTAGGCGTACCTGCCGACGCGGGTCAGCGTCCGCGCCCCCCGGGTGCGTGCAGAGGGCTTACAGGCAGCGCAGGATGGCTTGGTGGCCGATGATGAGGATGTTCTCCTGCCGCTCGAGCTCCATGATGACAGGTTCGAGCCGGACGACGACGTCGCGGTAGGATTCGCCGCCTGCGCGCGAGTGAGTAGGTGTGCTCCGATATGGACGCCAGGCACGCACCGCGGTAACGGTAGTTGAATTTGTCCTCGTCGCGGTTCGCAAAGTCGTCCGGGTACGCGAGCTGGACACGCCGCTGAGGTGAATGCACAACGCAAGCAGGGCGCACTGCCCACCTCGATCTCCTCGTACGTCATCCCGTCGCACACGCCCGCGTCGAGCTCGTCGAGCGACTTCCACGTGAGCTTGTTGTACGGCAGGTGCTGCGCGGTCTGGATGGTGCGCTGCAGCGTCGAGGTCCACACCTGTGCACGGCGCGTGAGCACAGCCGCGGGCGGCGCGGACGGGGGCGTACGGTGAGCGGCGCGTCGCCGATGTTGTCCGTGATGAGGGCGGGGAGCGCGCTCGCGTAGCGCAGGCCGCGCTCAGAGAGCGGCGAGTCGCCGCCGATCTTGCCCTCGACGTTGAACTGGCTCTCGCCGTGCTGCGGCGGCGGTCAGCGCGCGCGCGGCCGCGACACACGGGGGCACTCACGCGCGAGAAAAAGATGCTCCGCGGCTTGAGGTGCAGGTTCATAAGGTAGAACGCGATGCGGCTCTGGAGGTAGCCGTGGATGTGGCACAGCGTGACCTGGTCGCCGACGTTGCGGATGCGCAGGTAGCTGAGGCTGGGCTCGGTGATCGTCTCGTACACGGCCTCGTACTCCTTGATGCGCCGCAGAAAGTCGCGCTTCGCGTCCTCGCGCGACATGTCCTTGTAGTCCGGGTCGCCCGAGGACACCTTGAGCGCGACGTTGGCCGCGATCACCGCGGGGTCGTCGCACACCGACTCGAGGAAGATGACGACGATGCCCTTCTCGCGGGCGACGCGCTGCTCGATCTTTGCGCTGCGGGGCTGCACTCAGTCGGCGTCCCGCAGAGGGGGCGGACGGCTCACCGGCGGCTCCGCGTGCTGTTCGTCGCATCTGCCAATGAACGTCCAGCGCCTGCATGCCCGCGCACAGAGGCGCACTCACCGTGGATCGCGACGTTCCCGCCGTCCTTGAGCCACTGCAGGAGCATCTCGAGGCTGTCCTCCGCGAGCGCGTCGCGCACCCGCGTCGCCTCGACGTTGTCGTTGCTAAAGTACGACGCGGTGTGGTCTTCCTTCTGGCCGGTCCTGGCAGCGCGTGAAAGGCAGGGCACCTGCAACTGGATAGAGGACGTACTGCTGGGCCTTTTGGTGGGCCCGGGAGCGGCGCAGTTGACCGACGTTGAAGACCTGTCGGAGCATGAGAGGGGGAAAGACCAGCACCGTTGCGGACTACCTTGACGTCGTACTCGAGCCACTACAGCGGGGTTCGCAGCAGCACCGTGACAGATGGGAAGGGGCACACCTTGAGGTAGCGCATCAGCTTGTTGCTGAGATACGACTTTCCTCTGGCGGGCAGGCCAACCTGGCAGATGCATCAACACGGGCTGGTCGCGGGCGCACGGCGGTACAGACCATGGCCACGACGATCTTTGCCTCGGAGTAGTCGGGTTTGGCAACTGCACCGGCGGGGTCGGCGACGAGCGGAGTGGACGACGACGGGACTGCACACCTTTGTTGCCGATGCCCACGACCGAGCGGGGGGGCGTCGAGGCCTGCGATGCGATGCGGCTTATCTGGGTCGACTGGTCGAACTGCTTCAGCCTGCAGAGCGCACGATGAGCAGTGCACGACGAGGGTTCAGACGGCTGACATTGGACCGGTGGCCCCGAACATGGCTGGCGGGACGCTGCCGTCGTCGGCGGCCTTTGTGACCTTGATCTGCAGGTCCTCGAGGGCCTCCTCGACGTGCTCGAGGTCCGCGCGGGTGAGCGGGGGGGACGGGTTCTTGAGGGGTGTGTCGGCTGCAGACATGGTAGTGCGGGCAAGAGCACGGCCGGACGCGTGATTGCGCGTCCGGGGACCTCCCCGCACACCGAACGGCCATGGCGCACCCAGCCAACCTCTCCTCCCGCCTCGACCACCACGCCGGCTTCCACTTCACCCTCGCCACCGCCGTCGCATACGACCGCCCCGCCGCCTGCAGCGGCCCCCACCTCGCCTACGCCCTCCCCCGCGGCGTCTTCGTCGACCCCTACGAGCTCGACCAGCGTGCACACCTCTACACCTACACCCTCCGCGCGCCGCCCGACCTCGAGAAGCCGCTCTCTGCCGTCGACGATGGCGACGCCGAGCTGCAGGTCCACGTCGCGCCAGCCTCCGTAGGAGACCGCGGAGAGATCCACGTCGAGCTGCCGCTGCACGCACGCTACGGCCGCCCCGCGCACCAGCCCAGAGACGAGGCGTACTCCGTCGTCCGCATGTCGCCGCCCACCGCCGTCTGGCGTTGCGGCGAGTCGGGTACGTCCCGCCCCGCCTGTGGCTGTCTGACCTGCTCACCACCCTGCCAGCGCTGCCGCTCGAGCTGCTGTCGCCCGCCCCGGACTTGCCCATGTACGTCCCCGTCGGCGTGATAGATGACCTGGAGGTCGTCGAAGCCGGCACAGCCCTGGCTGTCCTCGCCGCATTCGCATACCTCGCAGCCGTCTTCTACACCGTCCATCGCCGTCTCGTAAATCGTTTATATGCGGGCAAAGAGGAATAATGTCAATACAAAACGGAGAGATCCTAGAAAGCAGCCATGCAGAGAGGAAATAGATTATCAATGATATACAGAGTGCCAGAAACCGAGCGCAAGCACGAGCGATGGTACGTTTGTCCCGGGCGGGTGCTACGTGACGACGCACCGCCGCTGCTTGACCATCTTGCCCCACTTGCCGCGCATGCTCTCTTTCAGCGCGAGCGAGAACACGTCATGCACGCCCGCACCCATCTTCGCCGAGCACTCGATGTACTTGGCCCCGATCTCGCGTGCGACAGTCACGCCCTGCTCCGGTGTTATTGGTGTCTGCCCCTGCGCGGACAGCATCCGCTTCGTCTGCTCGTCCCGGCGCAGGTCCGTCTTCGTCCCGACCAGGATTAACGGCGTACCTTCGCAAAAGTGCGCGACCTCCGGGTACCACTGCAGGCGGTCAGCTGCTGCGGACGGCGGCGAGTGGCGACGCGGGCTCACCTTGTCCTGGACGTTGGCCAGGCTGACGGGAAAGTCGACGGAGAAAACGATGAGGATGACGTCTGATTCGGGGTAGCTGAGAGGTCGTAGCCGGTCGTACTCTTCCTGCCCTGCGGTGTCCCAGAGCGCGAGCTCGACGAGCTTGCCCTCGAACGAGACGAGGGTGACGTAGTTTTCGAACACGGTCGGAACGTAGGCCTGCACACGACGACGACGGGGGCGGCAGGTGAAGGGGGACTCGATCAGCCGTCTGATGAGCGTCGGGGCGCACGACGCACCTCGGGAAACCGGTTCTCCGCGTACACGATGAGCAGACATGTCTTGCCACAGCCACCTTGTGCAGGCGGGGGATGTGAACACCGGCGCGCGTGGAGGTCAAGAAATAACGCCCTGCGCACCGTCTCCGACGACCACTAGCTTCTTCTTGATGTCTGGTCTCCGGGCCTGGCCCGACGTGCTTGCGAACGAGTTGCGGTGGTCCATGGCGCTGCAGCAGACGGTGAGCGAGCAGGGCGGCGGCGGCGGCGGGTGGCTCACTGGGAGAAACGCGTGTTGCAAGAGGACAACCGTGCCTCCATGTCGCGGGGCCTTGACGCTGCCACGCGACGCAACCTCAACCAATCACGTGAAATCCCGCCGCGCGCTGCTTGACGATGACCACGACGGTGCTCTGGCCCGACGACATCCGCGGCGCAGGCTTCGTCTTCGGCTGGCGCACGCCCGTCGTCTGCGTCGGCGGCCTCCTCGACGCCCCGACGGTGCGTCCGCCGCCGATCCCGCCGTCTCTAAATTAACGGAAAAACAGCCCGCCCATGCGAGCCTCGTTCTGGAACGCCTCTGCCGCACCGCGGGCTCCGCCGCCGTGGCGCACATCTTCGGCGCGCACCCCGCCGTGCTCGCCCGCTGCGTCGTCCGCGCGGGCGGCACACCCGAGCTCGAGTTTCTCGACGCCTGCCCGACTGGCGGGGCGTGCCGCCTGGTGCGCTACCGCCGCCCGAACCTGCGTCGGATGCAGCTCTACACGCTGGACGACCAGCTGCGGCTGTTCAAGGCCGCGCGGCCTGGTCGCAAGCAAGAGGACTTTTCGGCATCGATCGCCGTCGACCCGACGCGTTTACACATTCCACAGGGGTCAGTGTTTGGCCCAGAGACTGTGCGGCAGGTACGGCCTTTGTCTGCGTATCTTCGGGCGCGGTGATAATTGCGCAGATGAACTATGGGCAATTGCTAGGGCAGCCACTGCCACAGAATGTCGCCGCAGAACTGCCACCACACGACAGTATTGTAAGGCATAGTCGACTCGGAGCGATATCTGCGCTAGGTCCGCGGGCTTCTCGCTCAAGCCATCAAGTGCACTGACAGAGGGGCAGCCGGTCAGATATGCTCCCGCCTTACAGAGCTGCACGCCCTTCCTCGCGAATATCCCCGCCTCACACTCGTTGTATCCACCCCACTGATCTCCCAATATGTGACGTGAGTGCTAGTGGCACCGTCAAACGACTGTCACCGAGACCTGCGCAGGTTCTACAACTACATTTGGCTCGTGCTGAACGACATCATCATCGGCTGGGCAGTCGGTGCCGTGGTATGCGAGCATTCCCAGGTCATTGCGAGCTTTCTTGATACCAGCATACGGGTGGGTTTCTCGCTCTCGCTGGAATGCCGATTGGGCTGATTGGGCGCAGACGCTCCTGATCGACAACTTGCAGTGGGCTCTCGTATGGCTCAACAACTGGCCTGCCGGTCTGAAACTAAACAGCGAGCTCAGCCAGTTCTTTTGTCACCTCCTTCTCGGCGCTGTCATTGGCTGGAACAGTGCGTCTCATTCATGTCTCTCAGGATTTCGTTAACAGTCGTATCAGGAGCCTTGGAATCCTTCCTCCTCCCATACCTCCCGCAGATCATATACACAGCAGGCACGATCGGCTGCTGCGGCGTCACGCTGACGATTTCCCTGTTCTCTGACCTCCTATCTGTGACCACGGCACACGTACAGCTTTGCTATCACATCTCACGGTTGGTGTACAGGCAGCAGCTCAATATCGCCGGGTCGCTCTGGAATATTTTCCGAGGTCTGTCTTCCCACCGCACCTCTACGATATGCTGATGCCATCCAGGCAAGCGGTACAACGTCCTGCGGCACCGCGTTGACTCGTGGAGCTACGATCTCGACCAGCTCCTCTTTGGCACGATCTTGTTCACACTTACAGCGTTCATCTTCCCTACGACGTTCACGTACTACCTCCTCTTCGCGACGGTTCGTTCTTTACACGCATATATGCGCGTCCCTCACGCGGGCCCTGTCGTAGATCCAGCTGGCGACGTTTCTGGGGCTGACGTTGATGAATGTCGCGCTCGTGCTCGTGAACCAGTTTCCGCTGTTCGCGCTGCTGCTGCGGGTCAAGGACCCGGCGCGTCTGCCTGGTAGGCGTGCTGTCCTCTGGAGCGTCGGGTGGCGACTTACGTCCTGCAGCTGGAATAGTCTTCAAACTCGATAGCCGCGGCGGGGAACCATGTATACAAGTATGTCGTTTGACTGGGTTTGACTGTGCTTGGGCTCATCTGCCCAAGAACAAGCCACTGTCTGTTTCGGCCATATTCGCGCACTACAGTACGTCCACCAACTTGGGTCGAAATCGTTGCAGTATTGATCGCGCCTCCGCAGGGACATTCTGGTCATCGTTCATGGAGACGCATAACCCGATACGCCTGCTAGGAAACATTATGACGGGGAAAGTCATGTTATCTACGAAGTGAATCAGATATATAATGGATATTAATTTATTGTTGTGTTCCAGATGTGCCGACGCTCTTCCAGGATGATGTACAAAACGATAATGACGTGTCCTTTGGGCATGAATGTCCATAATCGGATACCTACTTTGACGTCGCTACTTTCGTTTCTGTTTGCGGCTCGACGAAGCACACTGGGGCTCCGGCTCGGTCCTAGTCTTCTTCCGTGCATGCATTGCATCCGCCTGACGGTTGATCTCGTCTACCTCCTGCGTGTCCGGGAAGCTGATGTCCCAGTACCCGGGCGGCGTCTTTGGGGCCTCCCAGCGGTGCCGGTGGCGCGATATCTGCTTCTTGTGCGCGGCGATGTCCGCGTCAAAGTCGTCGTCCAGGTCGTAGAGATCGTCGAACGTGAGCTTCGAGTGGCCTATGCGGCCATGCTTGGAGGGGGAGGACGGCGGCGTGCGCCAGAGCGGGGGTTGAGGTCGGGGTGGGAGGGGTCCGACGGCGGCGTAGTACTGCAGCAACACAGATGAGACAAGAGAAAGGGAGGACTGACACGGTGGCTTACATCGCGACAGCACTCGCAGTCGCCGCCATGCAGCAGACGGCGTTCACGTTTGTTGCGGACAACCTCTTCGTATTTGAAGCTCGGATTATTCTTGGCAGTTTTCGATAGTGAATGCACCCTCTCAGATCTCTCCGACCTAGAAGACATCAGTGCTCAGAGGGCTGCACAGAACGTCGTACTCACTGGGGTTGTGCGTAACGGCCTTTGCCCTTCGTCAGTACCGGTGTGCCATCCTCTGGGCCTTTACGTTTGAGGTTTCTTGGCTCGGTACTAGGCGGCGATCAGCGACATGTCATTGAGACGCATACATACAGACCTAAACTTGGGCACAGGAGGATTCTTTGAAGTGGGAGACTGCGCTCCTTTGGCTTTGCCTGCAGAGTCGTAGGTATGAAGCTGACTGGCAGAGCACAGCACTCACGCATATCAAGCTTTGACGCGGCAGCCTTCAGCGCGTTGTTCATACGGGTAGAAGAGGTGGAGGGGGAGCCCGGAGAATTAGGCTCCCGACGCGACGGCGTGAGCGGTTGCTTCTGGGATGTATGTGGCCATTCGGACGGGGATGCGAGGGGCACCTCGTCCTCAACCAACGTAATGTCTTTGCCATCCTTCGTAAGCGCAGCCGTAGTGGTACACGACGTGGACCCACCATTCGAATCCTCACCCAGAAGAGCGTCTGGGGCGTTCTCCTTCTGCTTTCCCGCGCCGTTCTCCTTCCTAGCGCGCCGGGGCGTGCCTGGTGTCCCGCGAGCCCATTGCTTCCATCGTCTCCACTTGTCGTGGTCGGCGGCGTATCGGCGCAGCAGCTCCTCGTGCTCGCGTTTGAGGTCGCGGTAGGCTCCGACGAGACGTTCGACGCGTGTGGTAGGGTCTGCGTTGGGTTGCCGCGTAGTAGCCGACGCGTCTAGTTCGTCAAGAAACCTGCAGACAGTCACTCGCAAAGCCAAGGCATGTGGGATGCAAGGGAACACACCCGGATATCGCGTCGATGCTCTGTCGTAGTCTGTTAGCTTCGCTGGCCGCGCGAGAGTGGCGTGAATGGCGTACCGCTTGTAATCGCATATTATCCTCTCGTATGTGACCCAGTGGTTCCTTCATAGTTACTAGCCGGGGCTATGCACTAATCCTCCTTGGGTCCATGAATTGGGGTCTTGAGTATTGGAAGGCTTGTTTAGAAGGGGAGTGATGCGTGTGTCTGGCGCATCACTTTGATTCGGCACGTCCCGTGCTGACTCAGCTTCTGCCTCGCTCGCATGAGGCGCCAAAGCTGTCTGACGGTGACCGCTTGCTTGAGGTCGACATTCACTACTCCTAGTCGACATGGTTCGCATAATTATCAAAGGAGGTGCGTGTATTCTCTATGTGATATGCTAGTCGATGCTAACTTGATGCTTCATAGGTGTGTGGAAGGTATGAATGAAGCAACCTGTACTGAGGAACCATACTCATTGCGGACTGCAGAACACGGAGGATGAGGTGTTGAAGGCGGCCATTGCAAAGTACGGCAAGAACCAGTGGTACGTAGCGTAGACCCGAACGGCGTACACTTGGGTGCTGACAGGCCTACTCCAGGGCACGTATATCGTCCCTGTTGGTCCGCAAGACACCCAAGCAATGCAAGGCACGGTGGTACGAATGGCTCGACCCGTCCATCAAGAAGACCGAGTGGTCCAAAGTACGCCTGTCTGTTTGCCCTCAGCGACGTATCTCATGTACACGCGAATAGACCGAAGACGAGAAGCTGCTGCACCTCGCGAAGCTCATGCCCACGCAATGGCGTACGATCGCGCCCATTGTCGGTCGCACGGCTACGCAGTGTCTCGAGCGCTACCAGAAGCTGCTTGACGAGGCCGAGCAAAAGGAGCATGAAGAGCTTGGCCTCGCGGGTCCTGGCGACGAGGCGGGGCCCTCCGCGGACGACGTCCGTCGGCTGCGCCCTGGCGAGATCGACCCCGACCCAGAGACGAAGCCCGCGCGGCCGGACCCGATCGACATGGACGAGGACGGTGGGCGTCGTAATACCCTGTGAGGAATTTACGCTCATGAATTTTGTAGAGAAGGAGATGCTGTCGGAGGCGCGAGCGCGTCTGGCGAACACGCAGGGTAAAAAGGCGAAACGGAAAGCGCGCGAGAGGCAGCTCGAGGAAGCGCGGCGGCTTGCTGTATTGCAGAAGAAGCGGGAGCTGAAAGCGGCAGGTATCATGTACGTCACTAGTTCTACTAGACTTGGACGGTGCTGACACTCGGGCAGTATGCGTCACAAGACAAAGAAGAAGGGTATGGACGTGAGCACACATCTGTCCAAACTCATTTACTCTATCGTTGACACTTTCTGTAGTACAATGCGGATATCCCCTTCGAGAAGAAACCTGCACCTGGGTTCTACGACACCGCGGACGAACAAGCGCGAGAGACGACCGCGCCCGTTGGACAGACGTTGCGCCGCCTGGAGAACAAGCGCAAGCCCGAGGAGGAAGAGGCTGAACGGAAAAAGCGGCAGAAAAGGGGTAAGGAGGGCGGCGACGCGCCGCACCAGACCAAATTCGTCGCGGCTAGAGACGCACAAATCCAGAAACTGAAGGAGGCAGAGTCGATCGGGAGGAGAAGGAAGCTTGTGCTGCCCGCGGCGCAGGTTGGGGAGGACGAGCTGGAGGAGATTGTGAAGATTGGGCAAGCAGGCGAGGAGGCAAAGGCGTTGGTAGCAGGGGGGTCAGAGGCAACGGAGAGGCTGATGAGTGACTATGAGGGACTGGAGAAGGCCAGGATGGCGAGGACACCGAGGACAGCCCCACAGCGTACGTCCACGTCGGAATATCTGTTCGGAAGGCTACTGAGTTTCGTCTACAGAGGACAACGTCATGACGGAAGCCCGCAATTTGCGTAACATGACCATCGCTCAAACACCACTCCTTGGTGAAGAAAACACGCCGATGCACGTCGGACCTGCCGGTGGATTGGGCTTCGAGGGCGCGACACCCCGACACCAGGTCGCGTTCACGCCAAATCCCCTTGCGACACCGATGCGCGCCGGCGGTCTGGACATTGCGGCGACTCCCCGAGACCAGCGCGTCGGGGCAACGCCGCTCCGTACGCCGATGCGCGACAACCTGAGCATCAATCCTGAAGATGGCTACTCTACAATCGGCGACACACCCCGTGAACAGCGCATGCATGTCAACAGCACGAAACGCGCGCTCAAGGCCGCGTTCATGAGCCTCCCGAAGCCAGAGAACAACTTCGAGCTGCTCGTGCCCGAAGATGAAGACGAGGAAGACGAGGGGGCGGTGGTCACGGAAGAGGACGCGGCGGAACGCGATGCGAAGCTGAAGCGTCTGCGCGAGGAGGAGGAGCGGAAGACCCTCGCACGACGGTCGCAGGCGGTCAAGCAAAGCCTGCCACGGCCGCCGAACGTCGACATCGAGGTGCTGCTGCAGAACCTGAACATCGCGGCGGAGGACGAGGCGTCCAGGCTGGTGAACGCAGAGCTGGCGTCGCTCCTGCGGCACGACTCGATTGCGTTCCCGCTGCCCGGCACCGCGCTCCCTGGCGGCACGCGGTCGGCGTACGAGATCCCTGCGGACGAGTTCGTCACTGCGGCAAAGTCGGAAATCCAGCGGGAGCTTGCTGCGGCGCTGGGGTACCCAGACGCGAACGCCGAGCAGCTCAAGCAAGGCCTGTCTGTGCTCGCGGCGCAAGAGGAGGTCGACGAGAGCGCGTCGTGGGCGAGCATCCGCCCGAGTCTGGCCTACGACGCAGCCCAGAAGCGCTGGGTGGACGCGGAGTCTCTCTCTCCGGAAGCGCGCATCGACGGTGTCTCTGCGCAGCTCGACGAGTGCCGGGAGGCGATGGCGAAGGAGGCGCAAAAGGCGGCGAAGCTCGAGAAGAAGCTGAACGTCACGCTCGGCGGGTACCAGGCGCGGGCAAGGGGGCTCGCGAAGCGCGTCGTGGACGGGTTCGACGAGCTGCAGCGCAGCAAGATCGAGCACGAGAGCTTCTCGCACCTGCTCGCGAACGAGACGGCCGCGGGGCCCGTGCGCGTCGCGGCGCTGAAGGAGGAGGTCGAGCGGCTGGAGGGCAGAGAGCGCACGCTGCAGGGGCGGTACGCGGAGCTGGAGCAGGAGCGGCGCGCTGCAGAGGCCCGCATTGCTGGGCTGGAGGACAGGCTGATGGCGGAGGCAGAGGCCCTGAACGAGGCGGCCCTCGCGGAGGCGTGAGTGCGCTGCCCGCACGGTCGGTGTAGGAGTATGCTGTTGTATGTATTTGACTGGATATCTGTCTTCATGAAATCTTTCATGCCGCTGCGTCCGAGATGCTTCGGAGGGGCAGGCGTGGGGTGGTTTGGACCCTCTGGGTCTGGCATAGGGTCCGCAATCGCAGAGGAGATAACTGCAAGCGGTGTAGTATGCGTGCGAGTGGGTGGGCCCTGCATAGGACGGAATACATGCACGAGGCATGACGCCGCGCACAGAGGGGGCTCACGGGCTCGGCCCTTGCTCCCCGCCCACGACGTCTCCTGAGCTCGTACCCCGACCATGTCCCCCGCAGCGAGCACGCAGGGCCCCTCGCTCACCGCGACGTCCCTCGTCCAGGCGGCGCCGCGGCCGACCATCCTCACCACCACCGTCTTTACCAGCTCCTCCGCCACCCCGGACGCCGCTTCCGGCCACGGCGCCGGCAGCGATGTGCCAATAGCAGCCATTGCCGGCGGCGCAGCAGCGGGCGTCGTCCTCGCCGTCGCCGCGGTCCTCATCTGGCACTGCTGGGGGCGATCTATCAAACGCAAGGAGAGGGAGAAGCGCAAGCAAGCGGTGAGTGCCCACCGCGTGTCCGCGGTGCTCGTCTCACCGCGCGCCGTGGCCAGTTTGCGTTCTTCCAGGTCCGCGAGAACACACGCCGCAACGCCTCCTCGGCTGGCAAGAGCTACACCAGCTACCGCCAAGACGCGGCCGGCAACCGCGAGAGAAAGGTCAAGTTTGCCGGCGGGCACGCCCGAAGCATGTCCAACGACTCTGGCATATCCATCAGCGAAAAGGAGGTCCCAGGTATGACGCTTGTCGACGGTCGCAGCAGCACCGTAGCTCAACCACGTTTGTCCAGCGGCCGCGGAGACAGCTGCCTCCCCCGCGCCTCCCCGCGCATCGCCCGTCATTGTTCGAATGCTGCAAAACACCCCAGCCCGACCCAGCCCTCTAGCACGCAGCCTGACTCCGCCAGAGGCCGCCTCGCCGCCTCCCACGTCGCCGACAGAACTGTCGCAGCCCCTCTTGCCACCACGACCGGCCGCCACCGACCCCGCAGCCCGCCAGTCGACGACACAACACCTGGTTGCCCCACAGCTCAACCACAAGAGCTCGACCGCAAGCAGCGTCTCGGTCTACTCCACGCAGAGCGGCGAGGAGCGCATCATGCGCGTGCCCCCGAGCCTCATCATGGCCGCCTTCAGCCGGCCAGACGCTGCACATCCCGTCATCGCCGAGTATACGCCTGCACTGCGCCTCTCCGCCGCCGAATACGACGAACAGAACCGCCTGTCGCGGGCGAGCCAAGGCTCGGCGTCGTCGCAGGCCGAAGGAGGCGTCGGCTATGCGAGGTAGTGGACCACGGACACGGACTCTTTTATGTTGTGCCACGGACTTGTGGGTCGCTTAACGATATCACGCTCTTGTACGCTAATGCTGCTAACGCTATTCCACGGACTCTTGTATACTTGTAGGATATTTTGAACGTACATACCTTGTTCTTGTTGATATCCGCCTGATGCCACTCGCTCGTGTTTAGCATACTTAACGTTAAAGTGTATCAGTAGAATCGTAGCAGTGAAAAGCGTGGTCCTATGCCCGCAAAGAATCTATGTAGTGCTTTTGAATGCAGTAGATCAGCCTTCAATGGAACCTTTGTGCCTCCATCGCTGGACGCACCTGTTCTACTTTCGACACAGCGTTTTTGAACTCTGTCACCTCTCGGTAGCAATCCAAGGAAGTACTCGGGTGTGACCTACAAACACTGCCTTCAGCACACGACACCTCACCGACCAAGCCGCTGCACACCTGTAGCACGTAACCACCGCCTCAGCCTTCTCTGCCACCTCTGGGAACTCGCTCAGCGCCCGGCGGGTGTGGAAGCGGTCGACCTTTGTCCGGAGCTCCTCGAGGTCGCCCATGAGCGCCGCGCTGCTCTTCACGCCGCCCGCGCCGTCCTGCGCCTGCTCCTCCTCGCCGGCCATGGCGCGCTCGCGGTCGAGGTTCTCCTTCTCGAGCGCCCGCTCAATCTCGCCGCGCACGTCCTCCTCCTCCTGCCGCAGGTGCGCGAGCTCCGCCTCGATGCGCGAGCGGATCTGCGCGTCGAGCGTCGACTGCCGCCCCGCGGACAGTGCGGGCGCCGCCGCGGTGCCGTCGACGAGCGAGTTCACGACGTCCTCTGAGAACTGGCGGCGCAGCGCCGCGTGAGCCCGCCGTGCGGTGTGCGCTGCAGGCGCGGCGGCGTACCTGAATAGGGGTCTCGCTGTGGAAGACCTTGTCGTCCGAGTCGGGCGTGGATTGGCTGGCCCCCATGGCGGTCGGTGTGTGCGCCGCGGGTGAGGGGTGGTTAGCGGAGGGTGAGGGACGGTGTGCAACTTCATGCCAGTGGGCGGGATGACCGCGTCCGCACCCGATTGACGCCAGAGAGCGCTTCTGGCAGCGTGAAAACACACACAAAAAATTGAGGGCAGCAATGCAATGGTGTCATTTATACACAGCGAGCAGTCGAGTGTCTACGAGTCGTTGGGACCAGTACGCTTGTCCCGGAAGGAATGTCCGTATTTGAGCAGCCAATCTGGCTCAATCTCCGTCAAGATACGAATTCTGCGCCGACGTCAGTCGCCTGTGCAAAAGCAGCTGCGACCGACGGTACTCACTGGGTCTTTTTGGTCTCCTCCATCTCATGGAAAAGCACCCACCCAGAGCGAGGCTTGCGCGTAAACAGCACAGAGTGGGGATGGACATGCAGCACCTGCAGGCAGTGAGCCTCCCCCGCCGCGGCGCAGACCCAAGAGCACACGCACCACGTTGCCGCGCACCGAGCGGTACGTCCCGTCCGCCATCCACCGCGCGCCGTTGCGCCAGTAGCCGCTGACGAGACACTCCCGGAGCCGCTTCGCGTCGCCCTCGCAGCTCTGCAGAGGCAGGCCGAAGCGCTGCATGTACTTTTTCAGCTGTGAGCGGATGGAGACGGCGCGCGACATTGCTCTGAAGGACAGTGCGTGGGACTTGCACCACGATGCGGAGCGGCCGTAGCGGGTAAATGCGTTGTAGGCTACAAGCCTCGTTAGCAGGGGCTTGCCATCGCGTTGGCGGGTCCATACCATTAAGTAGCGTGAGATGATCCTGGATGAGGATGAGCCAAAGCAGGCCAGGTAAATTACTACGGCGAGCGCACCCCTTCTTCTGCTGTGAACTTCCTCCGCTCCAGCTCTGCTAATGCACCCGCGGCGCCTTCCGGGATGATAAACACATCCTGCGCACTCCAATCATCATCGACACGCAAGCCACCGTGGCGACTGCCGCACCTGGATCGCAGTCATGGCCGCAATAGTCAGCATCTCCTCGCCGCAGCTGTAGTCTTTCGAGGCAAAGAGCTGCAAAATATGCTTGAGCCCGGCTCGCCACGCCGGCAGCGAGCGACGCACCATGCGCGCGACGTTCACCTCGACGGGGCACTCCGCGACCTTCTCGCCCACGACCGTCAGCCGCCCGTCCTCGCCGACCATCCCGGCCGCGACGAGGCCCTCGAGCGCGCGCAGGACCGTCTCTGCGGGCGGGCCCGAGACCCACTCGAACTTCATCAGGTCGTCGATGCCGAGCGACTTGAGCTGCAGGATCGGCGTGGTCAGGTCCGTGCGCGTGATCTCTGGCGGCGTTGTGAGCGGGAGGCGCTGCATCGCGGCCTCGGGGTAGAGGCGGTAGCAGATGCCGGCGGACGTGCGTCCGGCGCGGCCGGCGCGCTGGGTCGCGGAGGCTTGTGAGACTGGGACGGTGGCGAGCGAGGAGAGGGTGGAGGTCGGGTTGTACGTGCGTATCTGCAAGATGGGGAGGTTGGAGAAAACGATACGTTTCTGGCGCATGGCACTGTACCTTCACAAAGCCAGAGTCCACCACAAACTTGATACCCTCGATCGTGACGCTGGCCTGATCACACACGGGAAGGTAAACCAGTAGCCTGAACAGATCATGGTACAGGCCTACCTCGGCTATGTTCGTCGATACGATGACCTTCCGGGACCCTCTTTCAGAGGGCTCGAATACGGCCAGTTGCTCCTGGGTGGAGAGCCCGGCATGCAGTGCAAGAACCTTGAGACGGGGAGCGTGCCGGGGCAGTCTGTTCAAAGTGCTCAGTTTAGTCAACATCGAGGAGCGCCGGGTACTGACGTTGGGAGGTACTCCGACAGCTCCTCTAGACACCGTTCGATTTCATCCCGACCTGTAAGGAACACCAGGACGTCGCCGGGACCTTGCTGTTCCCCCGTGAGATACAGATTATAGGCGCGCCGTGGACACAAACCTGCATGTGGATATTCCACACAGTCTCTGCAGCCTTCCGGACGTAGTCCGGGGCCGGCTCCTGCAGGTATGCCACTTCGACCGGGTACATGCGGCCCTCCAGGCTGACGATGGTGGCCTCGTCGGGCGGGTTACCAGCGCAGAAGTACTCCAAGAACGAAGTGGCGTCAAGAGTCGCAGAGGACACGACAATCCTTAACGAGGGACGCTTGCGCCGGATCCTGCAAGGGTGAGCACTCGGAGACAGTCGCGCAGTGCAGAGGCTTACTTCTTCAGGAGACCCAGGATAAGGTCCGTGTATATACTTCTTTCGTGTGCCTCGTCAATCTTGTGGTCACTGGGTTAGGATGAGGGCTGAGGATACGAATGAGCGCAGTGGACACACCATGATGACGCTGTAGCGACTGAGCAGCGGGTCGAGCAAAGTTTCACGGAAGAGCATGCCGTCTGTCAAATAGAGGATCCGTGTCCTTTCCTTGTCGCTGACGTCCTCGAAACGGATGGTGTAGCCGACCTTGCAGGCACGTGTGAGCACGACGGCAGGCGACGGCGGTGGCGGGCGCACCTCGTCTCCCAGAATGCTGCCGACCTCGGTGGCCACACGGCTGGCGACGGAGGTTGCGGAGACGCGCCGCGGTTGTGTGCACGCAATGACGCTTCCGTCTGCCGCCCAGCCCGACTCATACAGGTATTGCGGGAGCTCTGCGGCAGAATGAGTGCTGCTCGCGGTGAACAGTATTCACGCACGTGTAGTCTTGCCGCAGCCGGTCTGCCCAACGAGAATGATGACTCCGTATTTTTCGATACAGTAGAGGATCTTCTCCCCTTGCGCACAGCTAAATGAGGGTCGTTCTCTGTGGCTGCACCAAACGGTACTCACTGTGCTTGAATATGGGCAGTCGCTCTCTCGCGGACTGGATCGAGATAGCACCAGAGGTCGGGGCCGAGGGCACCACATTCTCCTCTGTCTCTGTCGCTCTGTCGAGAGAGCTCCCGGGGCCAGCGGTGCCAGGCTTCCAGAACTGCAGAGTGCTCATGGCGGGTGTCCGCGCCCGGGACCTGAGCGCGGCGCGGTGCAGTCGCGCTTAGTCAGCACGGCATATGCCGCTGATGCGCCTCAGCCACTAAGTTACGAACGGCAGGTGCTGTAGATGGCTGGGAAGTAGCAGCGTGCGAGGCTGCCTCGCCTCGCGATCGTACACCGCTCGCAAAGGTGATCATGTAGTTGTAATAGGACGTGAGTGCCTTTCATGTCGACTTTACGAAATCGTGTCGTGGTCTGATGACCGAGGGAGGACCTAGTCGTAACCTCCGTGGGTTCTTGCCTGCCTCGCTGGTGGCCAGACGTGCCCAGGCCGCTGTGTATACGACGTGGGCGTGTCAGTTGACTCCCCCATGGCGTCCGCGCCCAACGGTCCAGCTTTCTCATTGCTGTGCCTCGACGACCCCGGGGTGATCAAGGAACTGGGTGGAGTCTATCACACAGCGATGCGCCTGCAAAGGTAAGCCCCGCCGCCCTCGGACGCCTCATCTGTGACGGCGCGTCTGCAGGAGAGCCAACGCGGCGGGTGGGAGAATGCCCCCCCCCCCCCGCAAGAGTTGCCGTGCTGTTCCCGATGGCCACAGCTGCCGTCGGGCTCATACCGAAGCACCGCGGGCTCCCCGCCAGATTGCCGCGAGCAAATCCCGGCCACTATCGTTTAGCGTTGGCTGCCCGCTCGATCGAGGCCGATCTCGCGACGCCGTCCCCCGCGCTGCTGCTGCCGGCAGTGTCTGTGTATTTCTGGCACGCGCACCCCGCCAGGCGACGGTAGGACGATGCCTGTCCAGGGTCGGGCATGCAGCCCAGCGTAGGACTCTCACCCGACGTCATGACGGCCGCGCGCGCGGACAGCGCCATCCGCTTGCCCGCGCGATTGCAGCTTCAGGCGGACGACCCTGCATGTCCCGTGGGCTTCCTTCCTTTCCTGTGCCGCTTTACTCTGGTCCGTCACGCCCAGTTGTTGATCCCTGAGATGGGGACACCGTCGTGCACGACAAGAGAGCCAGGATCCGCTCGCGTCACGGTCACGACGAGGGGCTGCACCGTCGGTGCCTTTCTGCAACTGCCATCAGTGATACAGTTTCCGCCCGGTGCACGGTATTTCTCCATCCTGCAGCGACTCACGAGGAGATTTGTTATGTATTTA
>KN840661.1:0-10909 GCA_000832265.1 Phlebiopsis gigantea 11061_1 CR5-6 | reverse complement strand
AAGCCGTCATCACAGGCGGCCCATGACGGCTTTCTTCGCGTATTATCAATAAGCGCCCATTAAAGTACCATGAAAAAATCCCCGTGACTGCGATCGGCGGCGGCGGAGGCACCAGCGCAGCATCCCAGCTTTTACAAGCCAGCCAAACGCAGCCTCCTATGTGTTCAGGCATTCCACCCATCTTCCTAAGCCCCGGACAATCGCTCGCACCGCCCACGAGACACTACAAATTCGCCCGGATTGAACCCCGACACGGCGCGCGCCGGCGTTCAAAGGGACGTCGCCCCCTCCGTGGTTCTGGGGTTGCGGCAACGCGCTCGGGTACAGGGAGCGTACACTGCCGGCGATGGCGTCCCGCAACGGAGAGACTAGGCTCGTTTGGGCATGCCGCGGGAAGGAGCCCGCGCGCACTGTCGGGGGCAGGCGAGATGGGGGAGACACGGTAACCCAAAGGCAGTTGCCTCTGCGTCCTCAAACCGGATTTGTTAGCCTTCTCCGCGGGAAAGCCGTTGCCTGCCCGGCGGCGCTGGAAGGAAACGCTCCGGGTCCGGCGGCGGGCGATAGAACACCGGGCGCCTGACAAAAGGTGGCCGACTCAGGGGCGTCTCTCGTGCGCCGCTCACCGGTCAATTCGCCCAGACGCCTGCCCCGATGTGCGCGTCGTGACGCATGTGACCCCAGCGCCCTCCATTTGTGACGAGTGCCGGGGCAGACCTCCCATAAGGAGCAATTTGTATTGGGCTCCAGCGAAATTGGCCGGCGGCGTACCTGTCACATCGGCGTGACCATCCGGTCAATTCCCCCATGAAGCGTGACTATCGCCGCTTTCGTGCCCATCGACCTCCACCCAGGCTCTCTTCTGCTCTCTTCTACTCGCCCTCCTCGTCCCTCGCTCCAGCTCCTCCTCTTCCCCCCTCTCGTCCCCCGCTACCACCCGCATACGCCCCCCACAGTCGCCTCTGCCACCCCCGGTGGTCACTTTTTCCACCGGCCACTCTGATACCCGTGTCGAGCCCGCCCCTCGTCGTTTCACCATGGATCTCTCCCAGTCCGTCGCCGAGGCCTCCCCATCGCCCGAACCGTCCTCCACCACAGACTTGGCCAAGCAAGCGTGAGCGATACACCTCTTTCGCTCCCGAACCCTCACGTATTGACCCACGTGCAATCGGCCCCAGTAAACCTCCTGTCATCAGAGGTGCTCGCGCCTGCACCGTCTGCAGGGCAGCCAAAGTAATTGCCACACGCTTTCCGCTTCATATATACGGTCAATTGATTCTCGGTATGTTAGATGAAGTGCGTGGGCACAGATGAAGGACAGCCTTGTCAGCGCTGCAAGCGCTCGGGTACAGAGTGAGTAGCCTGTCGAACCGAATCCCGACCGACTCTCCAACAATGCTCCCGCAGATGTGTATTTGAGAAGCATAGGCGAGGTCGCAAACCGGGATCAAAGTGAGCACCCCCGTTTTTACTCCCTCTCCGCCTTCGCCAACACACCTCAGGCTGTCAGAAGCATCAAAAATGCTCCGCCGGCTGGAAAAGGGCCTCAACACGGCGAAGCTCAAGTCCCAGACCAACGAGTCATCGAACCTCCCGTACCCCCCAGACAACCGCTCCGCCGATCGTTTTCCGAACAACGAGCTGCCTCCTCTGAACATCCCTCCCACATACCCCAGTAGTCCCGTTGGAAGCGCATCTCGCGTAGGACGGCAGGACGACGATTATGATACAGAGAAAACGGAGGAGAGCATGTACCCCGCCAAGCTGATCAATCAGGAGCGCAACTCCACGTTCTTCAAGACCATCCTCAACCCAGAACCCTGCGAGCCAACGCTGTCTCGCCCTGCCTCTGAGCGCAGTCATACTGCTGATGACATGCGCGCACGTTCCCCTCACGTTCCACGTCTTACCTCTCCCCCGGTAAGCGCGCTGGCCAGCCTGCATTCGCTCCAAGATCCTATCTCGGCCGGTATCATGGACGAACGCAAGGCAGAGATCCTCTTTGATCTCTTCTTCCTTCGTCTCAACCCGTTCATCAACCTGTTTGATCCTGCTCTCCACACCGTGCATTATGTTCGCAAACGCTGCTCGTTCTTGTTCACGACCATCCTCATGGGCTGCTGCAAGTTCTTCGCCGAAGAGTCGTACAAGCACGTCCAGCAGCTTGCAAACGACTTCGCGGTCAAGGCCTTTGCTGAGGGCTCCAAGCGCGTCGAGGTGTGCCAGGCATTCGCGTGCCTGACGTACTGGGAAAAGCCCGAGGAGAACCGCACATGGACATACATCGGGTACGCCTGCCGGATGGCCGTCGAGCTCGGCCTCAACGCCTACGTCGCGAAGCGGCCGGCAGACGAGACCGACTTCCAGTTCCTCGAGCGCCGCAACCGCGAGCGCACGTACATGGTGCTCTTCGTGCACGACCGCAGCCTGAGCACGCAGACCGGCCGGCAGTGGATGCTTAACGAGTGCGAGCTCATCCGCCGCTCGACTGGGTGGCACGAGGAGGGTGGGTCGCCCATCCGCCCCGAGGACGTCATCCTTGCCGCCTTTGTGCAGCTGCGGCTCATCGCGTCCGAGACGACGGAGGTGTTTGCGTCGAACCGCGGCGCCAAGGCGCAACACAGCGACATGAACTACGACGTGCTCCTTCGCAACTGCAACGGCAAGCTCAACCAGTGGTCCGACACCTGGCAGCACGAGATGCAGCGTGGTACGTATCCGTCTGGTATCTCCTCTGCTCGCATCTGGGCTAACGCCGGGCACACAGCGGGGGGCGAGAAATTCCATTTCGCGTTTCTGAGCTTCTTCCGCTTGTACGTGCGACTGTTTCTGAACAGCTTCGGGATAAACGGGTCGCAGTCCTCGGTGAGCGGTTTGTTTGCCGGGATTGGGTGCTGGGATTCACGATCTGACCGAACCGTACGGCAGGGAGCCCGCACTTCGCCCGGCCTGGCCGCACTTTCCGCCTGCTACACGAGCGCGCTCGAGGGCCTTCAGATCATCTCAAAGGACTTTGCCAGCATGGCCATGCTTGTGAGTGCCATTGTGGCACGTAAAGCCGCTGTGCGTACTCACAGTTCCGAAGCGATACAGCCAGGAGTCGATCACCACGATGACAGCCTATTCTGCGGTGTTCTTGCTGAGGGTGAGATGATTTTGAAATTCATGGAAACGTCTTTTACTCACCGTGATGAACAGTTGCTGCGAAGCTCCAATACGATGGCCCAGCTGCATGAAGGTGCTACCGAGGAAATCCACACTAGCATCTCCAATACGGCAGATGCGTATCACGATGCGTCGACGCTGTCGAGTTCGTCCAGCTCGTTGGCGCACCACGCACGGTTCCTCCGGCAGCTGATCACCCAGGACAATGTGCGTGCGAAGCAGCTGGACAAAGAGCGGTATCATCAACAGCAGCAGAACGGGCGCACGAGCGATACACGCTACGCATGTGAGCCTACCGCGCTTCTCATCGCTTGCTCAAGGCTGACGGCGTCTCTGTGCAGCGTCTTATGCTCCGAGCCATCCTGCAGTGCATTCTCCCACGACGATGTACACGCCGCCGTCCATGTCCAGCGTCGTCGATCACCATAGCTCCTATCACTACAGCCCGCCCCCAGGGCCCTCTCCAGCTTCCGCTACTATGCCGGGCCCATCCAGCCATACCCACCAAGTTCGTGACGAATACCCTTCTTCAGACTCTTCTATGCGCAGCATGGGTTACGACTATGGTTCTACCAGCAGCGCTTCAGCGCTTCCTCAACCTTCTACTCAACCGCAACCGCAACTACAGACTCACACCTACTCTCCTCAACAGGCATACCAGGCGACCGACGCCGACGTCGTCTACCAGCGGCACGTGTACCGCGAGCTCGGCTTCGAGACGACCGACGGCACCGCCTACGGCGCCGTGAGCGGGTGCGCCCTCACGATGCCCAACTCGGGGCACTTCAACATGGTGCTCCAGCCCTCCACGTCGTACGACCCGCCTCCGCAGCAGCACCAGCCGCCCCCGCCACAGCCGCAGCACCAGCCGCCGCAGCAGCACGCGGCGTACTCGCGCTACCACCCGTACCCGCCGACGTCGTACAGCGCGGGGCACGGCGCGCATGCGGGCTACAGCGGCCTCGCAGCTCGATAATACCGGCTGTGCCGTCGGGCACGGCGGCGCAGCTCCCTGTTTTGCTCTCGCTTTCTTTTGAATCTCCCCCATCTTGGACTTGCGTGTGCTCTGTAGCGTGTCGGCCGCGCGCCTTCTTGGACTTGCCGACCACGACGACGGCGCCGCTTTGCTCTCCATGCCGTATGAAGTATCGCTAGGTAACATGGTTAATTAGATCTTACATACGTCTTGCGTAATTATCCTCCTCTTGTGTTGCGCGTGCCTCTCACGCCTTGTGTATACCAGCCTTCTTTTGTATGTACGAATCTGCATCGTCTACCCTCTGCCGCACACGAGGAGGCCATTATATCGCGAACACACGCAAAGGTGACGGCCGGGACGGAGGACTAGGACTCGACGCCGATGTAGAACACGACGAGCTCGCGCCCGACGGCGGCGGCGATGCGCGGGATGCCCTTCGCGGCGAGAAAGTCAAAGTCGCGCACGTACGCCGGCCGCGGCGCGACGCTGAACACGGTCGGCTGCGCCTGCAGGTACCCCGTGTTGTGCACGTGGACGACCGCGCCCTTGCCCGGGCTGTTCGTCGTCACCGCAAAGTAGTCGGGGTACGACGAGCACCAGCTGTTCGCGCGCGGTCAGACGATGCGGGGGCAGCGCGCGCGCGCGGAGGGGGGGGCGTACCGGAACTTGGTGCCGCCGTCGGGGAAGGTGGGCCCGGTCGCGTTGGGCTTCCCGCCTTGCAGCTTGGAGAGGTCCCACAGCGAGAACCGGGCGCCGTACGCCGCGCCGATGCTGTGCGGCCATGAGCAGGGGAAAAGAAAGAGACGCGGCGGGCGGTACTGACATGTCTGGCGAGTCCCGTCTCCATGCGACGCTCCCCGCCCACCTGCCGGCGGCGCCGGCCGCGGCGTCCGCGAGCGCGCGCGGCTCGACGAGCTCGACGACGCTCGAGTTGCGCCAGCTTGCGGCTCCGTTCTCGTCCGGGTCCGAGCGCCAGTCGGTAAGGAAGATGCTGCCGCGCGCGTCGGCGACGAGGAACTCCTTGCCTGTCGAGGGGTGCGCGCAGACGCTCGTGAGCGGGTGCGGGAAGGAGATCACGTACGCGGTCGGCGGCGCGCGCGGGGGCGCGTCCGAAGAGGAGGGCGAGCCGGGCGAGGCGACGTGGAACGCGGGGTTGAGGTCCCACACCAGGAGCATTTTGTCGTCTGCGGCGGCACGTCAGGCTGCGCGCTCGAGGAGAGGAGACGGGGGACGCACCGGAGACGGTCGCGACGTACCGCCAGCCGTCCTCGGACTGGCCACCGCAAAAGGCCATGTCGTTGATCTTGCCGTGGTGTCCGCTGAGGCCCCCGCCAAACGCGAATATCTCCTCCTCGGCGTCGTGCGCCTTCGTCAGCTGGAACAGGCCAAAATGCGCGCCGGCCGCCGCCAGCCTGCAGGGACGAGATGGGTCGGGCGCCACAGGGGAACACGACGGACACGCACTCGATGCTCCACTCGTCTGTGGTCGACGGGGACGTGCAGCGCGACGACCATGCGAGAGCCGTGACCCTGCAGCCGAGGTAAAAGTTCGCAATCACCCGCGCCGACGTCGAGGTCTACTTTCGCGCGAGGTCAGGACGCGCCGTGCGGGTGGGGCGGGGACTCACGGTGAGGAGGACCTGGACGGAGTGTGCGCCGCCGATGGCGACGAGGTCGGCCGCGTCGTCGTGGTTCGCGCGCACGACGTGCACGTCTGCGCCGTGGTCGTGTCGAATATCCATGTCGTCGAGGCAGGAGCAGAGGAGTGTGGGCGGGCGTCTGGCCACGCGCGTGGTAGAAGAGGGCGTCGGAGAATTGATGGGAGGGATATGGCCGGCCAGCGCAAGTACCCCAACCCGTTGCTCTTCGTCGCCGTCTGCGCAACGTCGTACGCAGCGTTCTACTACCTCATCCAGCACCGCCAGGCCACCTACCCCGCCTCCCAGCAGCCCCGCCAGCGAGACAGCCCCTTCATCCCGCCCCTGCACCCCGAGGACCTCCCCAAGAACCGCTAGATGCCTGGCGTCATGGACAAGATCGCGGATGCGCTGCACATCCACAAACATCGTGAAGAGAACGAGCAGGCCGTGGCCACGGCGGAGGAGAGCAAGGCCCCCGTCTTCGACAGCGACAAGGTCACCGTGCTGTTCGTGCTCGGCGGCCCCGGAGCAGGTGCGCACCCCCCTCGCTCTCCGTGCCCGCCCCAGACCGAGCGCCGCCGCAGGCAAAGGCACCCAGTGCGCGAACCTCGTCCACGACTTTGGCTTCTGCCATCTCTCCGGTGCGCCCTGCGCCCCCCGCGCCGCGCCGCCTGCTGACCCCCCGCAGCGGGCGACCTCCTGCGCGCAGAGCAGAACCGCCCCGGCTCCGCGCACGGCGAGATGATCCGCACGTACATCCGCGAGGGCCAGGTCGTGCCGATGGAGGTGACGATCAAGCTGCTCGAGAACGCGATGCGCGCGGCCCTGCAGGACCCCTCGCGCACGGGCGCGGCGGGCTGGGGCGCGGGGCGCGGGCGGTTCCTGGTCGACGGGTTCCCGCGCAAGATGGACCAGGCCCTCAAGTTCGACGAGGACGTGCGTCGGCCGTGTTCGGTCTGCGCGCGATGCTGACGGGCCGGCTAGGTGTGCGAGGCGAAGATGGTGCTGTTCTTCACGACGACGGAGGAGGAGATGCTCAAGCGGCTGCTCAAGCGCGGCGAGACGAGCGGGCGCGAGGACGACAACGAGGAGAGCATCCGGAAGCGCTTCCGCGTGTACCACGAGCAGACGATGCCCGTCATCGAGCACTACAACAAGCGCAGCAAGGTTGCCGAGGTGCGCATGCGACGCTGTCCTGCTAGTCCCTGAGCTGACAGACGGCTGTAGATCGACGCGTCGTTGACCATCGAGGAGGTGCACATTAAAGCGAAGGACGTCGTCGCGAAGATCTTTGCGGGCGAGGTGACACACAACGTGACTGCATGAGACCTGATCTATACAAATGCCACACAAGGACGTTGTAATCGATATACGGTACAGAAAAACCAACATGGCAGCACAAATATACAAGGTGGATCTTGACTCGTTCTGTCCAGATGAGATGAGGCGAAATCAGCTGTACACGGAGATGGTGTATCCGTCGGCACGGTGAAGCGCGGTGTTGACAGCCTTGCCCCCAGGCTCGACCTGCAGAATCTCACCGTCTACACAGACGAGATGGGCGTACTGGTCGCTGGGATCCTATACGATCACTCAGCAAACGCGTCGACACAGATGAGGCCACTAACCGGTATCCACTCCCAGCTGTTGCACCTGAAGTATTCGACGACGACGTCTCCCGTACCGCCTTCGACTACCTCGCCCGCGCCACCGTACCGCGCATGGATGTGCGCGCCGTCGCGATAGGCCGCCGTCAAGATCGCCATGGACTTTTCTGCAAACGCCTGCCTCGCGTGTTCCGATTCCTCCAGCAGCGCGGGGTCGCGCAGGGGGCGGATGACGACGACATCGATCGTCGGCGGGCTCGACTCGGGGAGCGGCGGGAACGTCGACTGGCACGGGGCGATGCGGAAGTTGGCCTCGAGGCGGTCGGCGTTGACGGTGGACAGGAAGTACACGAACGGGCCGTCGAGGGTGACGGCGGTGCCGTCCGGCGCGGCGCCGGGGCCCGTGTAGGGCACGAAGCCCCTCGCGGCGGGGCTGAAGATCTCGACGACGGGCGCGATGCCGGCGTTGGGCACGGGCGTGTGCGCGACGGCGAGGCGGGCGCGGGCGTGGTACCAGCGCGTGAGGTTCTGCTGGGCGGCGAGCTTGAAACGCTCGACGCCGGGGTGCGTCGGGCGCAGGGCCTCGGAGTCGTGCAGGATGGAGGCGTGCAGCGCGGTGGACGCCACGACGGCGGCAATCGATGCGCCGGTGGGCTGCTGCGCGCCGTCGAGCAGCACGGTCTGGGCGAGCGTGAGCGGGCGCGCGCGCGGGCCGTCGGTGAGGTAGGCGTCGAGCGAGCGCGTCTGGGAGTCGCGCAGCTCCTGGGACGAGTCGGGCGAGGGCGGGAAGAGCGAGTGGTAGAGGGCGTTGGCGGTGCCGCAGGGGACGAGGACGAAGCTGAGCAGGCGGGCGGCGGTGCGGGTGCCTGTGGGCGCGCCGCTGTGCAGCGCGGCGAGGATCTCGTGCAGGGTGCCGTCGCCCGAGCCGAGGACGACGGTGAGGGGCCCGTCGGCGGCCGCCAGATGCTGCAGCACGACCTCGCCGGCGTGTCCTGGGTGGGTGGTGGCCACGACCGCGGCGGGTGTGTGTCCGTGCTGGGCCAGGCGCGGCAGGACGATGTGCTGGAAGATGGCGTGGCCTTGGCTGTGGCCGCACACGGGGTTGTAGAGCACGAGCAGCGACATCGTAGTCGCTAGCAAGCGACGCGACAAAGCCTGCATCTTATCTAATCTCTCGGCTGCCACATCTAATCTTATCTCACGCGACCCCACGCCGCGGCAATGCCTCCCAGCTCTCATATAAATGCTCGCCCATTACCTCCGTCTCGCCGTCCCCAGACCCTCCCTCTCAAGAGCACTCACCATGGCCGCCGCTCCCCCCTTCAAGCCCTTTACCCTCGCCATGATCCAGCTTGGCCAGGTCGGCGCAGACAAGTCTGGTGAGCGCCGCGCCGCTCGTACGGCCTACGCTCACAGACGACGTGCGCAGCGAACCTCCGCCATGCCCGTGAGATGATACACAAGGCTGCACAGGGCGGCGCGGCCGGCAAGAAGCCAGATCTCATTGTGCTGCCCGTGAGTCCCTCCAGGCCAGCGGTCTCTCCGAGGCTCATGAGTCTCCAGGAATGCTTCAACTCCCCCTACGGGCACGTCCACTTTCCCGTCTACGCCGAGACAATCGGCTTCGAGCCGGGCCAGCCGTACGACGTCGCCAAAACAGAGAGCGAATCTGTCAAGCTTCTCTCTGCTGCCGCAAAGGACACGGGAGTATGGCTGCTCGGGGGTAACTTTCGTCCATCGCTCGAGTAGTCCAGTGCGCTTACACTGAAGTAGGCACCATCCCAGAACGCACACCGGAGGGAAAGGTGTACAACACTGCTATGGTGTACTCGCCGAAGGGTACCTCAGTTTGCGCTCCGCATGAAACACCTAATGCTGATCTTTTGCGCTAGGTGACCTCGTAGCGATCCACCGCAAAGTACATTTATTCGACATCGACATCCCTGGAAAGATAACGTTCAAGGTACTCCTATTTCTTGGGTGCCACCCTTCTTACCAACGGCGTCGCAGGAGAGCGAAACCCTCACCGGTGGTTCGTCCACAAACTACTTCGATACCGGCACGTTTTCAGCGACCTTCGTACCTCGAGCCAGATACTTACGCGCAGCTAGAATTCGCCCGTATCGGCCTCGGCATCTGCTACGACGTCCGCTTCCCCGAGCTCGCCGCGATCGCTGCACGTCGGGGCTGCCAGGTCTGCATCTACCCCGGGGCATTCAACACGACCACCGGACCCCTGCACTGGGAGCTCCTGCAGCGCGCCAGGCGAGTGCGCTTGGACCGTCCCCGGCTCTGCCGGCTAACTGCATCGTGAAGGGCGGCAGATAACCAGATCTTCTTTGGGATGTGCAGTCCGGCGCGCGACCTCACCGCGGGCTACCACGCCGTACGTGTCTGCTCCCTACCCACCAATGACAGTACTGACGCCTCATCAGTGGGGCCACTCGCTGGTTGTCGACCCCATGTAAGTCCTTTCCCACTCCCACTCCGGGCCACACGCCTGACGTTCCGCAGGGCCAAAGTTATCGGCCAACTCGAGCACGAAGAAGACATCCTCTTTGTCGACATCGGTACGTCTATTTTGTGCTCTGCGACAAGCGTCTGCTAATGTATACTCATTGCTTCTGTACAGACCCAAAGACGTTTACCGAAGCCCGGGCGGGCATCCCGGTTACGACGCAGAGGAGGTTCGACGTGTACCCCGATGTCAGCAAGGCGCAGTGAGTGCAGCGCTGGGGACGACAAGGGCGTGTATTACTAGATCTCTGACATGTAGGGACAAATACATGATGTAGATGGTAGAAACCTGGATTCGTTTATGTTACAAGCGTGGGTGGCCACACTGCCATCAGCCACCCGAGGACTTTACCTCAGCTTTCCCTTCAGCTCCTCGACCTCCCCCACCGTCGGCAGCACAAATCCGTAACTCCACACCCACACCCGTCCGCCTCTACTATGGACCTCCGCGACGTCAAAGCCCATCTCGGCCCACCGCTGCGGATCGCGCTCCTCGCGCAGCGGCGTCACGAGCGACTTCTTCGTCGCGAACACGGGGTCCGTGCCCAGGAAGGGCGAGTGCGCGGGGTACAGCGCGGTCGTCAGACTGGGCCTGCCGTCAGCACACAGCACGCGCGCGGAGAACGGGCGCGCGCACTCGTCGTAGCCCGGGGCGGTGAGCGTAAAGTGGATGTGCGCCGAGCGGTGCGGGTGTCTGCCCAGCGCGCTCAGGAAGCCGCCGATGGGCCCGTCGCTCGGCTGTCGCGCGCTCGGTTCAGCTCTCGCCAGAGTCAGGTGCGGACACGCACGATGGGGTACGCGACCGGGAGGACGCCGCGGAAGGAAAAGCGTCCGTCGGGCGCGGCGACGATCCGCGCGCGGTCGTTGATCTCGGGGCGGCCGGGGTACTGCACGTCGTAGAGCCCGTCGCCGTCTGCCTGCCACTGCCCCACATGTCGGAAAAGTCCCAGGCGGCTCATGAGGAGACGCCCTCCGTGAGCCCTCAAATCGGTCTCAGGAACGGA
>KN840660.1:0-39219 GCA_000832265.1 Phlebiopsis gigantea 11061_1 CR5-6 | reverse complement strand
AGCGATACCGTGTTTACAGCTACTGTACAGCAGCAACAAAGCTGCGCTACACCTTAGAAAGGAGCAATACACCTCTTAGACAAGCAATACTGCAGCTACGCGGGCATACAACCAGCAACGCAGGCGATACAGCAGCAACACGGAGAAACACGCAACACTGAGCCCCTTAGTGTCACTCATAAGGTATATAGTACATTATTATGAGTCTAGCTCACGCATAAAAGGCTGACACATCTGTATCCTTTTGACAGATCCACTGTTTGTGGACCTTCCAGCTCATCTATTTACATGCCCCTACTAGAGCCTTCTCAGCCCAGGAAGCTGCTGCTGGGGGTGCAGTCTCTCTTTGGGCCACTTTGGTGTGTCAGTCTCACATCACGGGATTTCAAACCACTCACAGGTCCAACATTTCCTTAATAGACTCGGCCAAACTTCACTGGTGTGCTGTGCCTGACGTGCCCCTGCACAGCTGGATCACATTCGGACTTGAATTTGTCTTTTTAGCAAGAGTCCTGTTTGTTGAATATGAAGGATACGTGTGTATCGGAAGAAGTGTAGGCTCTAAGGACTGGTCATAACCAGTTATGGCCAGTTGCAACCAGTTTGGGACCGTTGTAGGACTATGTAAGATCAGGACTGCAGTCCTGATCTGGTCTTTTTGCTGTCACTCCAGTCCTGGCCATTGAGGGTCAAAGACCAGACTGGACCAGGCCCTTAAAGACTGGTTTTGAAACCATCATTAAATTGTAAGTGATTGTAACTTATTAGATAAAATACTATGTGATGACCCGTCATAAGCTAACACTGTAGCATCTTCATCATCTGCATCTTGTTTATCAAAAAACTGTGCAGCTCCTGACATGTGAGCCACCTTTGCACATGCTGCATGCAGAGCCAGTAGTTCTGGACAAGGTAATGGAAGATTGCCACCTGTGTGGTCTTTGAATTGGGGTGTAATGCTTGGAACATTCCATGGTGCAATATCTGCTGGGTGTGCTGCACAAATTTTGTACTGAAACAGGGTCAATTATTGAGGGACAGGTAAATTAATAACCGCTCACCTGACTTTCGACACCTGTAGGCTCAAGCCAAAGAGCAAGGCTATTAAAGAGGGTGCACAAGGGCTGTGACATGGTTATGATATTTGAGAGGTGATAAGTGCTTTGCATTGCTAGATCTTGGTAGCCAAATATTGAAAGGATGGCAAGCACATTACTGGCCCATTCTCTCTGTTTACATTTTTATCAGCAAAGGCTCAGATTTGTAATCTTTACTTAGCTCACTTTAGTAATGGCATTTAGCTCCGCAGAGTTTACATCTTGAACTGTTGACTGTGACAGTATATGGCAACAGCTTGTGGGTACCCGGGATGGTTCATTAAAGTCCTCTAATTTCTTTGCACTTGCAGTGTCAAGAATACCGGTGAGCATGCAACGGAACCCATCACGGGCAAGAGCCTGCGACGTAAACAGATAGTGAGCTATGCAAAAGGTATACAAGGACCCTGATATGGATTTACCTTCTTTCTTGATGACTGGTAATCTGTACCTGACCCTTCAAGACAGTCCTTCATCATGTCTTCAAGAGTTGAGAATGAGGGGCGGGAGGGATGCTCGGAAACCTGTGGCAACAGCCCCTTGGCTTGCCGGACTACATGAAATGGTTATTCAGCGGGACAAACATAAATTAAAAGCGACGTACACGAACGGAGGAGACCCTCCCGGAACCGAAGGCCTAGCTGGTAGATCACCTTGTTTGGGCTAGCATTCGAGTTTGAGATAGCCTCGTGAGCAGCCTGCCCTACAGCCTGAGATCCTAGCGCTGATCTGAGCTCGTAGAGGTAGATCAGCAAGTACCCGACGATTCTAGCGTGCATGACATTATTTGCGTCGGTCGAAGCTGTTTCGGCGGCGTAAGCTAGGTTGTACGCGGTTCGAACGGTTGCGGAGGGGCAGTCTGCGAGGGAAGAGCTGTTGATGGGAGGAAGAGCTTGGGCTCTGAGCGGGGTGAACCTAGCCATGATAAAGTAAAGTCATCGACCGTCAATGCGTGAACGGCGGTCGCAGACGTATGGTGGCGGTGGTGGTAACGGAAACGGCGTCGGAGGCGCCCGACATAGTCTCCTCAATCTCGACGGTCATGAACGCAGCGCCGTTGCTTCAGACACGGATGCAGGCTACAACAAATCAGAGCCGAAAGCTGTAGGCAAGGCGGGACTTACGACTGTTGTCGAGGTGCACTTGACGCAGTGGTACCGGAGAACGAACTGGTGAAGGTGCGTACGCTGCGCACTCGAGCTAGAACGTCGCTGACAGCAAAGCATTGGCCAGACATTTGCGCAGTTGGGACCGATGCACAGCGAGAGCGCGAGTTCCTCAGTGACGGCGTGTGTGGACAAGCGGCTGGATCTTACACGAGGCGACATGTGAATACGCGGACACCGTTGCATCGTCAAAGCTGATCACAAGTGCAAAGCAAGCGTGTGTTGGCACAGCCCCAAAATTTGGACGAAGATGTCGTATGTGCGTGGCTGTATGACTCGTCAAAGTAGCCAAACCTTTACCAGATGCATGAACGGCTGCCCTTCCGGCACCCTGTCGCAGGCCGCCGCTGCGAAGCAAACTCAAGATACAGTAATAAGACACGAACGTGGCCGTCGAGGCCGCTTCAGCCCGTTACTCCCTCTCCGGTCGCGCGTTATCAATATATCATGGTTGCCGGGCAAGGATAGGCTATGCTACATGTAACTTCAGTGTAATCATAAAGACCGTCTATCTAAAGTACCACATCGGGGCAAAGAATGCTTTGAAAGACACGCATGTGCTCATTTAGCTGCGCGGATTTATCGACGCGGCGACGGCGGGAGACCCGTCTGTACACGGGCGCTCCCAAATATTCAGGGACGCCCCTGCCGCACTGCGACTTGTTTCCTGACTTTACCTTCGTTCCTGGGCCCAGCCCATTCCACTCCTTTACCTCTACCACCAGCGTCGTATATCGTGCGCGCTGACGACGTCTCTGACCGCGCTGCCTGCATTAAGCCCACCGGTCGCAACTACCCAGTGCTTCTGCCACACCGCGTATGGACGCCAACGAACTAGGACGATGGACCCGATTTGCAGCAAAGGGAGGGATCGGGAAATGTTTTGCGGTACAAGACTGTGTAGCAGAGGAGGCCGAGGACCTCATGTTCTTGAAGGTGCGTCTCAGACTCGTCCTTGTATGCGCCCAATTTGAGTGTATCCCCGCTAGGACGATGAGATTATCGTGCTCATGCAGCTACCCGCGCAGGAGGACGCGTACCTGGTAAGTATCACCGTATGCTTACTTCGTGCTTACTCACAGCGTGCAGGGCTTCTGCGAGGGCGTTGTCGGTCGCTTTCGAGGCTCGGACGTCCGCTTCCACGGCCGACTCAAGAAACCCGTCATGGCCAAACGGTCGTCGCGCTCGCTCTCCCGCTCTTCTTCCAGGCCGTCGTCCTCACAAGGACAGGGGACGAGTCGTGAATCTACTTTGGGCCCCCCTCACGGCGAGTCGTCTTTGCCAAGCGCTCCGTCTCGGCTGTCCCACAGCTATTCCGCTATGGCCTTGTCCTCGCACGACGCTTCGACGTCCAGCCCTAGCAGATCAGTCATCTCGTCACCTATGCTTGCGTCCTCGTCTCTGCTTCCTCCCCATTCTCCTCACGTCCCGATATCCATTGGCCTGCAAGACGAAAGCACTCACTTTCGTTCTGCCAGCCATTCGTCGACTTCTACAGCTATCGACTCTGCCCCGCGCACACCAGCAGACTTTTCTAAAGAAGATTCTACCGACCTTGTGCGGATTGCGAGCCTCTCACGGCAGGTAGAATCACCTACGGAGATGGACATGGAAAGGTCTGAGAAGAGCCCTACAGCTGAGGAGTCGATGCCTGGACACGAGGATGAGATCCCAGAGGTTCGCGAGCCAACACCACCGCCTCTAGAAAGTCGCTCGGATATGCTGCAGTACGGCGCCGACGACCCGGGGAATGACAGTACTTTCATGGAAGAGCCCAGTCCACGGTTTTCGAGGGCGTTTTCAGACGGTGACGGCGAGACCGGAATTGGGCTTTCACTGCTGCAGGACTTTCTCGGCGGAGAAGTCGATGACGCTGATTCGACCGAGGGCTCGACGAGCGGGGCGGCGACGCCTGAACCTACCCAAGACATTTACACAGATGCACCTGTCTCTCCTCCAGAAGTCCAGCCTGCACCCTCCATCCGCTCTTATGCCATGTCGGACCAGACGTCGGTATATTCTGCGTCACCAAAGTCATCTTTTCAGGTCGCGCTTGCTCCGGAGGGGCAGATGTCTGTGCCGCCGTCTCCACGGGAGGTACTCTCGCGCAGCTCGGGTCATCCATCCGTAACAGACTCCGATTACAACACAGAGGAGTGGGAAGGAGCGTCCGACATTTACGACAACTATCGGTACTCACGTTACTCGATGGCGTCGCGGGCGTCGCGTCTGTCGCGTGGGTCGATGCACACCACAGCGTCCAATTTTGGGCTCGAAGCGCCACCACCGGTGCCGTTCGAAGGGCGGAGACCTAGCTTGGAGAATGGAAGACAGACATCCGGACATAACAGGGACCGTCTAGGCTCGATAGCGACGTCGATGTCCTCTATCGAAGAAGTGCGACGCGTGATGGAAACTGAGGGACCCAGCTCTCTGGCAAGTTCGTCACCAAAAGAGCCTGAGACGTCTGCAAGCAAGCATGTTCCTCCGCCGCTGGAGCTGGCCTCGTCTACGCACGTTCAGCAGCAGCTCTTAGCACCATCCCCAGGGTCTGAGCAGAGTCCGTCACCGCTCCTTCATGCAAACTTCAACTCACCGTTGTCGTCACCGGATGCTGCATCAAGTGCATTCTCTCCGCTCTCGCCCCCGTTGTTTTCGAATGTGCCTGGGGGTGCCGCATCCGCGCTCCGTCAGCGGCTGGAGCAAGAAGCAGGTTCAGGGTCTTCCACGCCTGAGGACAACGCTTTGCTTGCAGATTCTCGTGCCGTTGGTAAAGCACGGCTTTCGACGCAGCCAATTGTGGTGGACGACGAGGAACGTTCGGACTTCGTCGTGGACCGAAGCATGTCGTCCTCACCCCCGAGTTCCCAACCTACGAGCCCGTCATATATTTCTGAGAAGAAGCGGATGATCGAAACCACGTACATCGTTGCGAACCAGGCGCCGCCGCCGCCGTATACGGTCATGTCTCCGTCGACAGACTCCCAGGAGCTTCCCGCTGAAAGTTCGCAACCCGCACCCCGCCTAGCACCGGCAGGTCAGCACGTTGCACGTCAACGCAACCCCGACGCACCGCCGCCAAACGAGTTCGTCCGTCGCAGTCTCTTTGCCCCGCATCCACACGCGCCGAAGCCCGCGCATGTTTCAGGGAACGCAAGCGGACCGATGTACGGGCGGTCGCCTGTGGTGGGCCAAATGCCCTTGCCTACTGGTCCACTGCCGGGGTCAGTCGTGCACACGCTCGGGCTTGCGCTCGGTGCGGCGCGAGTACGACGAGTGACCATCTACGCGCGGTTCGATTACGAGCTGTCCAGCTCAGTCGGGCCTGTGCCGATATCCTTCACGCTCGAGCCCCCGAACAACGTTCCAGCCAACAGGATGCGAATGGCTACTGCACCGTCGCCGTCGCCGTCGCCGTCGCAGCAGTTGCAGGCGCCTTCTGCGATTGAGGGCGGCGGGGACGGCACGACGCCACAGGCGGGCTTCTTCCCAAGTGCGCCGAAGCCGCGACCGCGATCAAGGTCTTTCTCTGGCATGGGCACGACGAGCGCGGAAGTGTTTGTCCCTGAGAGTGAGAGGTTAGTGTGTACTTTATGCCCATGGAGTGTCCTTTTGACTGACGGTAGTCACGATAGCACTAGTGATGGAAGCACCATTGCACACAGCCAGTCGCTGAACTCTCTTGCGCGTAGATCGAAGTCCGCGTCTCCCGCGTCGTCGCCCTCATCCCTGCCTTCAAGTTTACCACCCGTGGGCCCGTCGCCGCCAGCGTCGTCTGTGAAACCGCTGCACAAGCCGTCGCCTCTCTCGCTCTCCCAGAACATCATCGTCGCGCCATCGCCATCAGCTTCGTCGCCGAGATCACCCAGAAGCCCACCACACTCGCCCCTCGCAACGACATCCTCTCTCTCTCCGGTCACATCTCACCTGTCGCTCGGTCAGGCCTCCATTGCACTGTCGCCTCCGTCTGAACCTGCTCCGCTTCCCGGCAGCGAACCACTGAACAGTCAAGTAGCTCGCTCCGTCTCAGTCTCGTCCGACAACCACTCTTCGAGCCCACTGAAGTATTGTCCCCCCCACGTCCTCCGTCACAGCCGATCGTCAGTTTTGTCGAGCGGACAGCGCGAACTCTCACCTACCCGATCCCGCCCATCCGTCGACAGCGAGCGTTCGATGCACAGCGACGTACGCTCTTTGTCATCGCCCATTCCAATTTCGCATACGCTCCGGAGCAAGTTGTCGCTGCCCGCACTAAAGCTGAAGGGCACTGACCGCTCAACGCACGCGGAAGAACACAGCCCGACGCTGAGCATGAAGAGCATCACCCCCATCGACACAGACAAACCCAAGGTGCAAGTCAAGGACGTCGACTTCGAGCTCGTGAAGCCGACTGTCCACCACCTCGCGATCATCGACGAGGACCCAGGGGCATCATCTTTGCCCGATTCTATACCGCCCGAAGGCGGCTTGCTCCGTGCAAGCAGCCCCGCCTTCTCCATAGTTTCAGGTCTCAGCGCGCGCAAAGCACCTCCTGCAAGCAAAAACGATGTGCGGCCCAGCGCGGGCTCGGAGGCGAGTGCGACAGCGCAGCAGGAGGTCGAAGCGCATAGACAGCGCGAGCTGCGGTGGATCTCGATGATCTCGTCGGTGCCGGCGGCGCAGGCGCGGAAGAACAAGAAGGTGCGGCGGCTGCTGTGGGAGGGTGTCCCGGCGTCGGTGCGGTATTTGGTGTGGGCACACCTGACGGACAGCAAGGCGAAGCGCACCGACAACGTGTACTACAAGCTGATACAGCGGGACCCTGTACCAGCGGTGACCGCGATCGAGCGCGACCTGCGCCGAGTATTTCCTGAGGAGGGCCAGCTGCATGACGGATCACTTGTGAACGTTCTGCAGGCGTATCTTACGATGGTCCCGGATACACACTACAGTCGAGGTGAGCAGCTTCCTAAGCTGTGCGCTATGGGGGACTCACGTTCCGCTAGGGTTGACAGTCATTGCAGGACATCTACTACTGCAGTCGCCAGAAGAGGACGCGTTTTGGACATTTGTGTCGCTGATGGACACGCATTTGCGCTCATACTTCTCAACAAGCCCGGCACAGATGGAGGTTGATGCGACGCTGTTTGGGAAAGCTGTTGAGGTGAATGACCCTACGCTGGCGAAGAAGGTTTTTGTAGACATGGACATCCCTCCTGCAAGTCTGTGTCGGCCTTGGTGAGTGCTTAGTTCCTTTGTGGAACATCCTAGCTTATATGTGATAGGTTCTCGGCCCTATTCCTTGAAGCGCTTCCACTCGAGCACTCCCAGCGTGTCTGGGATATATTCCTCTTTGAAGGTCCGTGTAGTTCTCTTCGGCGTATGTCATCGTTTTCTGACCTGTTCGTTAGGAGTACCATTCCTCTTCCGCGTAGGCCTCGCGATCGTGCTTCGTTGTAAAGCGCAGGTCATGCAGTCTTCTGAGCGTGACAACATCCTCAATCTCCTACTTCACCCGCCGTCTGGCATTCTCCCCGACACGGCCGACGCATTCCTGGAGCTGACAACTGCTGTGAAGCTCAAAGACGGGGATGTGCTCAAGCAGCGGGCGAAGCTGTTCGACGCACAGATGAAACGGCAAGCCCAGAGCCGTACGCTACCCTCACAAACGAGTTCAATGTCCTCCACGACCGCGCCATCTATCTCTCTTCCCCGACGGTGATTGCCAAGGCATCTCCCTCGCCAGCGCTCATCCGATTCGTTCGTGACTTTTCGCTCACCTTGGGGCCGTTCGTCGTCATCTATTCGCCTCGCATTCGCTGTCCTTGCAAATCATCATCGCTCTATGTTGTGCGGTTACATTCTCGCAGGTATCATTGGAGTTGTTCGCATATCATTGTCTGTCCTCATCTGCATGTCTGTCTGTCCGCCACATATGTATTGTATCATAACATTGCGTAATCGACTGAAGTACTATAACTCCTCATGCGAGCCTCTGAAGGTAATATCTCACCGCTTGCAATACAACGATGGATGAATTTACGTATTTGAGGCGGACGCGGGTCGGGCGGTCCGTGGAGTTGGAGCCCACCTGAGCGGTTTCGCGCAAGCTCCTTCCCGCGGACCAACCACGATGAGCCTTGCATATCACTACGCGAGCAGCGCCCCTCGCCCGCCCTTCTTGCTCTCACCTCTTCCTTCACCACCGCCGCGCCCCCGTTGCTGTTGAAGACCGCCATGGCCTCTGTTCTGCGCGCATACAAGTGAGTGTCGCGGCTTGCGTCGGCCTGGCAATGTGCTGACGGGTGAGTCGACAGCTCTTTCCTCCAGCGCCGACCGATGCTGGCGCAGTGTGCGACGTCGGGCGTGCTGTTTGGCCTGTCGGACGTTGTGGCGCAGCAGGCTGTCGAGCAGAAGGGGTTCTCGAAACACGACGTGCGTGGACTGGATCTGATCACGGCGTGGGCACTGACACGGGTAGAATCCAGTACACGCGGACGCTGAGGGCGACGTTCTACGGAGGTGAGTCGCGCGGGTGCCTCCGTATTCTAGACGTTGCTCAGTGGACATTTCTGTAGGATGTCTGTTCGGCCCTGCCGTCACAAAGTGGTTCCAGTTCTTGAATCGTCTGCAGTTCTCTTCGCCACGGAAAGCCGTGATGTACAGGGCGAGTGGCTCGTTCCATACGCATTATGACGTTGTATGCTAACGGGAGCTCCTGCAGGTGTACATGGATCAGTTCATGTTCGCGCCAGGTACATTGGTCCTCCGCCCGGAAGAGCAGTCCCCTAACATGTTTCACAGTCGTCATCGGCTTCTACTTTGGCTCGATGACTCTCATGGAGGGCAATGGAGTGGCAGAAGCCGTGTCGCGTATTGAAAAGGTCTGTTGGGTCTCACGTATTCTCCCATCGTCTGTTACTGAGGAAACGGGATGTGACCAGGCGTATGTCCCGACCGTACTAGCCAACTGGTACGTCCTCCCCTCCGCACGCCTCCTTCTCTCTTCGGCATGTGCTAATGCCTGGCCAGGATGGTCTTTGTACCGACCCAACTCATCAACTTTGGGTTTGTGCCGCACCACCTGCGAGTACTGACTGTCGGTGTCGTCTCGCTCTTCTGGAGTGCGTACACGGTCCATCACGCTACGCGTTCACGGCTCACTTTTGTCGTTCACGACATACAGACACCTATCTCAGTATGGTCAACAACGGTACGAAGGAAGCTGTGGAGCACGAAGAGGTCCCGGCCGAGAAGTCAGCTGCGAGCGACGTCGATTAATTCGGCTAGCGCTTGCCCACACGGACTTCGACAGTTGTTGGGCGCGTCGATACCGGGAAGTGCTCCCCTCCAACGAGCGAAGCTGATTCTTTATTCCACCCGGTCTGTGCTTGTTGGTCGGACGAGAAGGTTGTATACAATTGCGCCGTCAGCTTACACACATTTAGAAAGCTTGTCATAGATAAAATGTTAGTATTTTTGTATTTGGTGCTAAATTGCATAATATTTTGGTTTAGGTCACAGTGAATTACATGACTGGTGGGCGATGACCCATGTTTCTCCACAAAGACGACACCAATTACCAAGAAAACGGCATTGAGAGCACGCGCATACACCCACCTTTCCAGGAGACAGCCTGGGCGGCCTACGGAGCTGGAGGAAAACTAGGACCTTGGGAAGAGCGACGCATGGAGGATTGTCCGGCAGCGTGCGAGAAAGGAACGTGGGGAATCACGACGCCGGCATGGAGGAGCAACGGGCGAAGCAGTAAGAACACTGTGGTCTCCGCCGTATCCGGGGATGTAGGTTCGTCTGTGTCGTTGCCCCCAGCCTGAGGACTGCGGACAAGGGTACACGGAGGCAGGTACGCTTGGGGTCCCTACTAGGCAAAAACCGTCGTACTTGATCCACTTGCGACCTCTGGCTAGCATTTCCGGTCATAGTCTGTGGAGTGCGGAAGCGTGGAGTATCGCTGGATGTTCAGTACGTTCAACTCTGTATTATGGCGCGGCCTACACTAATACACAGAGACAGGACTTGTCACTGCATTATCGCCAGAGTGCCAGCCTCATACCCACCTCCATGCTTACTTCCTCGATCTGCATGGGCTGCACTGCGACGCCCGTAGAAGTGGACCATCGAGTAGCCGACTGCTGTGTCCTGGCATGCATACTATCCTTCTCGTTCGCTGCAGATGCTTCGGCGGCGCGTAACTAGTATGTGCTCCAAACGCCTGCACGTGTCCGTGCAATCAGCGAGGGTGGTATTTTTGAGTGCGTGGACAGCGAGCGATGGGCAGATTCATGGCGAAGTGAGGTTGTTCAATCCGAAGAACGACGCTGCAAGGCTGTGGACCACCCTCGGCGATCCACACCCTGCCCGTTGCGGCCTGGTGCACGAGCCTGGCATCCACGTTCACGCCTTGTGGACGCCTTGAGGCCTGATGAACGAACCTTCACTGTGGGAGTACGAGGTATATGGTCGAAGAGCAGATCGCCTGCGTCCCAGCTCCTAGGACCTACATCTACTTCGCTGACCACACAGATGGCTACACTCACCGCGCCGTACGTTCCTGCCATGCGCCTTGGACAGGGGTGAGTTTTCGCAACAAGCTATCTATCGATGCACGGTTTCACCACGTTTCACCTTCAGGTTTAACTCCTTCACGCAGGAGTTGCGGATTTATGATGCGGTGACCAACACTAGGTCCTCAAAGACGTCCGTGCATCCCCAGCAATTCGCATATCTCACGTCCGCCGAGGATATGTTTGTGAACGCCGACCGTACTGTGTCGTACTACGCCAAGCTCGTCAACCGAATCAGCCAAGTCACGGATTTGCTGAACGTCAGCGGTGAGATAACGTATCTCGACCGTATTCATTGACACTCATTCCCTGACGAAGCTCCGCAACAGATTAAATCCAACGTCACTAGCGGCGTTGGTGCCAGTAGGCTCGTCATCGACTTCAGCAAGTTCTATGGGAGCGACATCAATTTCCTCATCCACGTTTCGGTCGCCAACCGGCATCTGACCGCGCCAAACCTGACTGAGTTCTCTCCCATCGAGGGCACCTTGCCATCCGACTTCGCGCGTGTGTACGGCGACACATTCATCTCGGGGTTCACCGAGGGAGGCGAGTTCAGCGCGCTTGTATCGATCAAGCTCGACGATAAGTCGATCGACGTTAGCGGACAGCTCAAGGCGCTGTTCGACTTCGGGAGCGATTCTGTCGACGGCCAGGAGAAGGCGAAGAGCGTCGAGGGAGAAACGACGATATCTGTGTCGTGGGTCGGCGGTGGTGACATCAGCAGCACGGACGCGGATGACTGGACGCTTGAGAAGCTTAAAGCAGTTGCTCTCAAGTTTCCACAGCATGCCATGGCTTGTCCAGCGCGTACAAGGTATATCATTCCTAGTCTTTCTCCATTGAACGAGCGGCTAATTATAGGCCCCTTGCAGTGCCATTTTGACAAAGTATACGAGCCTTAGGAGTGTCCAGGTAGCAGCAATTAAGACCGGTAGCCCCCTAGGTATTTCCAGTGCCCGTTTCAAACCGCTGATACATTCTGAAACTTTCGCTGAGATTATAGCAATACGACTCTATACTCTTCTGCACTCCTCGACGCATACATGGAATACAAAACCATGCTGCAAATGATCTCACACTGTGCGTTCCCTCCTGAACCGCCCCATGTGCTAACTCAGATCCCCCCAGCTATCGGAGAAGTCGAGTGCGGGCTGAGCACCCTCGAGCGCACCGCCGATGTCTCGCAATTCGCGGACAGCGCCCGGGATGCGAAGGCGCACTACCATGCAGCGATGGACGAGTACAACAAGCAGTCGGCGATGGACGATACGATCTCTGCCACCTCCGACGACGACTGCGTGTCCACTTTGTCCAGCTTCTCCGTGATTGTCGGTGCGACGGCGCGCAAGCGCGAGCCCCCCGCGCGGCCGAACGAGCTCGTGCCCTACAGCGCGGACATCATTGGGCTCGATGCGGCAAGGTGGGACTGCCAACTCGAGCTGGCTAAGATCGTCAAGGAGGTGTGTCAAGTGTGTGGTTCCGCTCTCGGCACGGTCCCATGCATTGCGTTGTCGTACAGGTCGAGGCAGTCGCCGCCGATCCCAATGTTGCGGCCGATGCGGACAGGAGATGGGCGTACCTGAGCCCAGCGATCTTCCGCCTTTTGTTACCTGTAAGGACGCCGGTTTGACTTTCTCCAGTTGGTGTATATTCAACACAATGTGTTGTGAGAATAGACGGTCAGGAACCTCGGCAAGGAGCAGGCGGCCAAAGAGGCAGCTCAAACAGCCGCTGCGCAGGCTGCGACATTCGAAGAAATGCGCGACAATCTCGCCAACACAAAGCGCAAGCTGAACAGCGCAGAGGCTGTTATCCATAAGCTCAAGTAGTCGTCTTCATCCATTAGGGAAGCTGTCAAAATGATAACGAACGCACGTGCAGGCCGTACAGCTTCTTACCATCCATCGGCGTGGATACTGCGCTCAAGTTCAAATCTGCAAGCTCAGGCAAGGTCTTCGACTACCACATCGGCGCCGCAGGTGAAAGCTGTCGCCAATGGGACCCCTATCCGAAGGCCCTCAACCAAAAAGTACGCTGTCTGCTGAATGTCATCCAAGAGGGTCAGTATCTCATGCCTAGGGGTGCAGTTCAAGATCGTCGAGGCGAACGGGCTGGGACATCACATCTTGCACTGCGATTCGGGCCGCTATCTTACTGCAAACGCGGGCAGCTCCTCCGGGGATAGCTTAATACCCCTCATTCTCAGCGAGAATTTCGGTAGCGTGTTTGTCTTCGAGCAGGCGGGGAAAGACACCGTCCGGTACGCCTCCCTCATCGGTGCTCGGCGACATGCTGGCTTGCCTGACACTGGGCTCTACTTTGTAGCATCAGGCTGGCCGCCCAGCCAAGCTACACCGTCGTGGTACCAGGAGGTAAGCACGACAATGGTGCACAGCTGCTCCTGCAGCTGCAGTCTACGAAGACCATGGACAAGTGGCGAGTAGAGGCGTGGAAATAGACATTTTGTCCTCGAATGCTATAGCAAAGGCCTGTATTTTGGCGAATGGAGCAATCTCGCACACACGCATCTGACTTCCACCTCACCGTTTGCTCGCACTCACGCATCATCCATGTAAGTGTATTTTCGCTTGCGGGGCTTTGTTTTTCCTTGAGGACCTCGCCTGTGTATGCGTGCTGCGAGAGAGCATTCATGATACACCCACTGGCTGTACAGTTTACCATGGTGGCTTCGCCTAACCTGCTTTGTAGAACCGCTCACAACGTTCAAGTTCTCCGCCAGAGCTTGAGCATCTAAAAACACGCGGTGCGTACGCGGGACATCTAAACCAGTCGCTTCGTCTCCACCTTCTTCTCCGCGGTCTTTTCGCCGACAGCTTCCTTGACCTCCTCCAACTTCTCGCTAACCGCCGCCTTCGCCTCTTCCGTCTTTGCAGCAACGACTGCAACCGCATGCTCCACCATGCTCTCCGCCTGCGCAACGGCGGCCTGCTCCCGCTGGCGCGCGAGACCAAGCGCCTCGCGGATCTTGAGGCCCGTCGCGTCCTGGACGTAGTCGACGCCGCGGCCGAGGCCGTGCGCGACGGCGGCACGGCCCTCGTGCGTGCGCTCCTGGAGTATTGCCCAGCTCATCGCGGTGTGCGCGACGGCGGTGTCGTGCACGCGGGCGAGGCCGGGGGCGTACGTGTCCTCGAGGCCACCGAGGTACGCGCTGACGTTGGCGGCGGTGCGGGGGAGGAAGTGGTTGAAAGCGAGCACGAGCAGGGTTGGCGGGAGCGACGCGCGGAGGAAGATGTTGCGGTTGCGCGCGAGGACGGAGCCGGTCAGCGTCGCGACGCCGACGTAGAGGAGCGAGGGGTTGAGCTGCTCTTCGGGCGCGAGGAGCGACTTGAAGCGGTCTGGCGGGCCGGCGGGTCAGCTTGGCAGACAGAGAGGGCGGGAACACGTACGTTCTACCGACTGCTCGATGCCAATCCAGCGGGAGACAACGGCCTGGACGCGGGCGCGGGCGTCGACGTACGAGTCGGTCACGGCAACCCTGACTTTGCTGATCTGGTGCTCGAGTTCAGAGGGGACTTCTTGCAGCAGTATATCTGCATCGGCTTTCGGGTATATTGAGAGCTGTGCGTGGAGCAAGTGTGAGAGGCCTCGGGCAGACTGCGAAAGGCGTATGCCCGCACCTTGTCCCGCCTGTCCTCATGTTCGTGGACGAGAACTGCGGCAGTGGCAGCCGCGGTGAGATATGTTCGTCTATGCTTTCAAGAACGGCATGGATTAGTGCAAAAGCTGGGTCAAAGTACTGAGCGGTGCTCACGAGACGAAGGGCTGGTCTGAACATGGTCGTGGACCGAAGGAGGTCGAGCAGCCTCGGACGCGGTAGGATTTGCGCGCTATCTTCCCACGTGGCAGCCATGTGGCACTCATGGCTCTCCTGGAAATTGATGTCTGTCTCTTAGTGCAGACGACAACCGGGCCAGTCAACATGGTGCTTATTAAAAGACTCGAGTTGGCTGCACTAACCCTTCTCAGTCTAATTCTGAACCTTACCAGATATCCCAACGAAAGGTCCGACGCAGCAATGTACCCAGGTTTTCCATATCCCTCCTCTAGACAGGTTTCCAATTCCCGTACTTCCACGCCCGTTTTCTCTTGCATAAAAGCACTCAGTTTTTCACGTCAGCCTTGTGTTTAACTTCATACATTGATGCTCAAGTTATACAATACAGCTCTTTCATTGCCCACATGAGGCGTGCGAAAACCCTGCTCAGGCCGAAGGAGCCATTCATATGCAGCTCCTTGCGCAAGTGCTCCACCGCAAAGTCGACCACAGGCGACTCGATGTCGAATGAACACACTCGAACGCGACCTCTACACGCAGCTGGATGAGCCGGAAGTTTTCCACGCTGCGCACTTGGACGCCATATCGGGTCGGCACCCACGTCTTGCTGAACAGAGCACTGCCTTCGCGCCAGGCCTCTGGTACCAACACACCAAGCTCTGCGCAAGCAGGGCGATCCGGTTCTTGGCAGCGAAGAGGCTCCATGGCACGAAAGAGGGGTCGACCACCACATGGTTGTTGTTGTCGTACTTGAACGGGTCGTCGTCAGAGTCGGAGCCGCTATCGAGCTCCATGTCGACCTCCAATTCTTCGTCGCAGTCGGGGAGCTCGTCATCGGTGGTGGCGAGCTCAGTTGTGATGGTCAGAAACTCGAGAGGCCGCTCGGCGCTGAGGGCTGGTGCACCCGTGTGGCGCAATGACCTGCGATCGTCGAGAGGCGAGCCGATATGTGTCGGGCCGCTGCGTCGCTCCGAGCGGCCACGCTGGGGCGCGGCCACCGCACGCTGTGCGAGGTCAAGCTGGGATGTGGCTAGGACTACAAGGCGACGGTCTGGGGTACACGGGGTCTGATGCTCTGTGTGTGATCCTGGGGTCCTTACAAACTAGGTTCGCCCAAATACAGACCCGCGGACTTACATGATACTGCGCGATCCACATTTGGTGTTCCCGCTTAGATTTGACCCACATTTCCTGTCGTATAAACCAAGGCGCGAAGCATGAAAGACGTTCATGCTCAGGGCTCAACAGCAACATCAAGGCTGCCGCATATCCGTATGTCCAATTCTCCGCCTCAACAAAGACCGCGATGAAAGATCAAAACTCCAGGAATCGTCGCCAAGTCGCTCGTCTTGACATGTACCACCTCACTCGTAGCTTGAGCCCGCACGGCTTGCAAAAACCTTAGTCACGGCAGGTGGCGGCCGCCCAAGAGTGCAATCACGACGCCCTCAAGGTCGTATTCCGAGCATGCAGCCTCAGGCCTGCAAAGTGGGCTTGGGTTTCTCTGGTCTGCCGCGCGTGGCATCACCCGGCTCTCCCGTACCTCTACCGCACCATCCACTTCGACACCTGCGCGCCCTGGGCTCATCGGCTGCACGCCATGCTGCACTCATGCGCCGACCGAGTCTGGAGGTGCACGCGCATGGTATCGAATGTCCCTTCATTCAGCAAACCACAGGACTGCATGACATCGTACAGAGATAAAAATGATTACTGAAAGGCCTCCACCCGCCACTTGTCCACGGTCCTCGTAGATTGCACCTCCAGAAACATTTGAACCTGATTTTCGCGCTTGCCTCCTTCTACAACAACGGTGTAGCGCGGCTGGTCGGCCAGCCTGATGCTGCACAGTAGAGTCCGGCGTTCAGCAAACCAGCACACTGACAAGTATCGGAGACATACCGGAAGGTGCCGTTGTCGGCCTGCTCAAAGACGAACACGCTGCCGAAGTGCTCGCGGAAGATGAGGGGTACGACATTGCCCTTGGAGGAGCTGCCCGCATTCGCAGCAAGATAGTGCCCCGAGTCACAGTGGATGATGTGATGCCCAAGACCGTTCGCGTCGACAATCATGAACTACAGCCCCCAAGCGTGAGACATCATCCCTGTCAGGTGACGCAGAGCAGGCTTACCTTCTGATAGCCGTTGTTCTGCTGGGACTCATACTGTCGACAATTTGGACCACTTGGGGGGTGGTGGTCGAACACCTTGTCCGTACTTGCGGACTTGAACTTGAGCGGAGCATCCACGCCGATGGATGGTAAGAAACTGTACGGCCTGTACGTAGATCCATCAGATGACAGCCGTCCTGACAGCCGAAGACGACTTACTTGAGTTTGTGGAGCACACCCTCTGCCGTGCTCAGCTTTTCCTTCGTCTTCGTGAGATCGCCGTCCAGTCTCTCGATGGTCTCAGCCTGAGCGGCCGCCGTCCGCGTAGTCTGCTCTACGAGCTGTGCAGCCTCCCTCACCGCTCGCTCTTTGCCGAGGTTTCTGACCACCTGCGCTCACGACATATCCTGTTCAACGTGTACAACAGTGAAAACTTGAACGGCCATGCTCACCGGCAGCAGCAGGCGGAAGACAGCCGGGCTCAGGTACGCCCATCTCCTGTCCACGTCAGTCGCAACACCGGGGTCGGCAGCGACGGCATCCACCTACGCAAGCTGTCAAAGTGGGCCGAGAGCAGCAGCGCTTCCTCGACGCACCTCCCTGACGATCTTCGCCATCTCAAACCGACAGTCGCGCCGCGCCGTGTCGAGGCCGACGATGTCCGCGCTGTAGGGCACAAGCTCGTTCGGCCGCACAGGGGGCTCGTGCTTGCGCGTTGCCCCAACAACGACGGAGAAGCTGGACAGGCTGGACATGCTGTCGTCGTCCGCGGCGGCAGGGACAGTGTCGTCTGGCACCGGCTGCTTGGTGTACCTGTCTATCTCTTCCTCGTAGTGCGCCTTCGCTTCCCGCGCGCACCCCGCGAATTGTGAGGTATCGACGTTGCTCTCGAGCACGCACTGGCCGCGGTCGACCTCTTGGATGACTTGAGGGGTGTGAGTTGGTTGCAGTGAGCAGACAGCAGAGAGCGCACCGTGGGAGATGTTCTGCAGCATGGCTTTGTAGTCCATGTATGCGTCCAGGAGCACAGAGGAGTACAGCGTCGTGTTTTCATAATCTACGCGAGAGACTCAGAATGCTAAAGGGCGTTGGGTTGGGCACTTGACGGACCTAGAGGACTACCCGCCTTGATCGCCGCGGTCTGAGCGCTCTCAAGGCAGGTATACTTTGTTAAAATAGCTCTGTAAAAGACCTGTAGGTAGCTGCACGCGAGGACGGATGCAGAAAGAGACGAATATACCTCGTGCGTGCTGGAGAAGCTTTGACATGCCGTGGAAACGTGAGGGCCGCGTGTTTGAGCTTCTCGAGCGTCCAGTCGACCGTGTCATTCGCGTCCCCACCGCCGGTCGACGAGACAGAGACCGTCATTTCGCCCTCAATGCGATCCGCGCCCGCTAGTGCCTGGTCGTCCACCAAACCGCCCTTGATGTCAAACAGCGTCCTTAGCTGTTTGCTAACTTCGTCAATTGACCTGTCGTCCTCGAGCTTGATCGAGACGAGCGCGCTGAATTCGCCACCTTCGGTAAAGCCCGATATGAACGTATCGCCGTATACACGTGTAAAGTCGGACGGCGAGGTGGCCTCGATGGGAGAGAACTCGGTGAGGCCTGGTGCGATGAGATGTCGATTGATGACCGAGACGTGGATGAAAAAGTTGACATCGCTCTTATGGAACTTTTCGAAGTTGATGACGAGGCCGCCGCTGCTGCTGGTGGCGTTGCCTTTGATTTGTCGAGGAGCTGTGTTATTGGATGAGTATTAACGAACACAAACGGAAAGGGCGTAAGTAATCTCACCGCTGACGTTCAACAACTCTGTCACCTGGCTAATGTGGTTGACGACTGTGGCGCAGTACGAGACAGTCTGGTTGACAGTCTCGGTACTAGCTTCGACCGAAATGGGATACCTGGAATGCCTTTGGGGCTCCCCGGGCAGCTCTGCAGGGTGCGATGCTCGTACAGCATTGTAGACACGCAACTCCTGAGTGAAGGAGTTGAACCTGGAGGCGGAACGTGGTGAGAACATGTACCGATAGACTGTGGCGAGTACCCACCCCTGTCCCAAGCGCATGGCGGGAACGTACGGCGCGTTGAGCGTAGCCATGTGTAAGCTCGGCGGAGAGGAAATAAGACGCAGGCGATCTGCACGTCGACTGTGATTATATATCCCCACAATTAAGGTTCGCCTACCAGATCCGAACAGAGGTAATACGAACCGAGGAGGCGTTTACTCTAACCACGTGGTTGGGACGTCAGGCTTCCCGATATTGCAGTGCCCTGCCAGTTCGAGTGATTTCTACGGAGTACGCAGTCAGAAATCCGTCGTATATCAAAGGCAGAACGTAAATCACCTGGGATACATCCTGTCGTCTATGTCCACTGCCTACGTCGCGACTTGCGCCTCAAACCTCTCAATCGACATCATGGTATGCCGTCTTCTCGGCCAGATCCTCTTCATGCTTGGCTGCCTGTCGCGGCTCCATACGGTCGTTGACGCGGGCACAACAGTATAGTCCAGAACATGACTATGTGTGCTAAAATCTGGGTAAGACCCTGTCGGCGCGACACCGCGAGGCGCATGTCCTCCACTGTAAAGTCGAGTAGAAGCGACTCGATGTCCAAAGAAGACACACGGCCGTCGTGGTCGGCGGACTCGAACGCGACCACCGCGCTCAGTTGTACGAGCGTAGCGTGTACAATTGATCGACTGCTGCGGTGAGACATTGTTGAGTGAGCTACCGAGCCCCATCCGACGTGAGATTACCATTGCGCTGTGGGGGTGTGGGTGACCATGCGAGAGTAGAGAGCGGGCGGTACGTACCTTTTAAGTATGGCGACGTCGACTAAGGTGTTTGGCTCCGTGCAGGCGCTGTACAGCCCATCAGCAGTCGGCATTCTGCTTCGAGGTGACGTCGACCTCGATGCTGTTGTCGTCCATCGCATACACAAGACCCGCCGGACATGTTCTCCGCGAGCTGTGTGGGATATCGGCCGTCCAAGCTAGACGGCGCATACACCCAACTCACGGCAGCTTGACAACCGCACGTGCGGATGCGTAGACAGTCGCTGTAATACCACCCCTATCGCGTCACATAGCTTTGTGCCAGCGCCAGGCTTTGTTCATGATACTGCCCCCGAAGCCGATCAGCAGATTTTCTTCAGATTGCAGCCACCCGCACTTTCTAGCCTGCTTTTTTGTGCTGCGTTTTAGACCAGATGACTCGGGTAACAAGATTGAAAACTTGAAGAGGTGTCGTCCGATTCCCTAATGTAAGTCTGTCAGCGCTGTCACGGTATTAATCGTTGTCATTGTACCGGTCCTGCCGACGCGCGCCCTCGAGGAACTTCAGTTTGGCAACTTAGTTGCTAAACTGTAACTCTACCTCTACCGCCCTCACCGCGAGACCGGGGAGGTGCACGACGGTGCATGCGCCGTCGGGGGCGGCCGCCGGCGCTGCACAGGTCCGCGTTCGAGCCCGCGATGTGCGGCGCATAGTCGTCCGGCAGGCGGTCGTGCACGCGCGCGCCGATCAGAGCGTGTCTGGGCTCGTGAAAACGCCGGCGGAGACTTCACCAAGCGCGATGTTCGTTGCGCTACGGGGGCAGTGTGAGCGGTATGCGGTGATGGAGAGTGAGCAGTAAGTACCCTATGAGCGGGACGACGTCGACGGCGGCGGTGGTTGGCTTGCATTTCGTGCATGCGTAGTACAGCGCGTTGGCGAGGACGAGCCGGCCCCCCATGCTGGTGAGGCAAACCTCGATGTTACTCCAGAGCTATATTGCGCATGTCCGCGGCGAGATGTGGGGTGGGGGTGGGCCTGTCTCTGAGCGTAGCCAAGGTCATGCTGGAGGGTCGGACGTGCTGAGTATCTGGGAGGTCCTCCATATCCGCATTCTAGGTCAACATTTGTATGTCCGTATCGGCCAGAGATTCGCATCTAGTCAGGACCCCAAGGATCCAGCGTTAGACTTGCCATCACAGGCCCCAGTCGGACCTCGTGCACCCCAGATCGTCGACCACGGCGACCGGGCGGTTGCATAGTACTTCCATGGCCAACGGTATGACTGAGAAGTGCCATGGTGCGTCACAACTCTTCGACATTGTTATGTGTATAGGACCACCTAGAGAGGGGCGAAAATGTTTCTCCGAGTCGTACCCTTATTTCCTATCTGCCTTCGCGAAATACTAGAGCAGGAGTGCTCGCATTGGTACGTTTGATTGCATGCATTCTCACAAGCTCGTGTTTTACGATACATTTCTTCTATAAAGCGAGAGAAACCCCTGCTCAGACAGAAGGGTGCAAGAGCTTCGAGCCGTCCATGTGACGCTCCTTGCGCAAGTGCTCAACCGCAAAGTCGACGACAGGCGACTCGATATCCAAAGAGCGCACACGACCGCCGTCGTCGGTGCACTCAAACGCGACCGCCACACGCAGTCGGATGAGCCGGAAGTCGACGTGGTCGAAGAGGTCCTTCGGGACGTCGAGCACGAACGGGAGCGTGAACGCGGGGTGGCAGACGACGCCGCCGGGCGTGCGGTTGTCGGGGACGTACTTCCACGGGCCCTGCACGCACACGCTGTCGACGCGTATCGCCCTGCCGCCGGCGCTGATGAGGTGGTCGGAGAAGACGGGGCAGCCGCGCCACGACGAGCGGATGTACTCGCTCTTCTGCGCGCGCGCGCTGAGGCTGCTCCCGGGGGCGCAGTTGTCCCACGCGGCGGGCCAGAAGAAGATCGAGAGGCCCTTGACGGGCGGCGCGCTGTACATCTGGGTAGTCGAGCCCATCAGGAGCCGGTCCTCGACGACGACCTCGCCGCGGACCTGCATGGAGCTGCCGTAGACGATGTCAGCGACGAACGACGAATACTCACTGGCAGCGGGCGGACGTACGGCTTCTGGACGTCCCAGAATGTGTTGTATTTCTCGAGGCTGCGCAGCTGGACATCGAACCGGGCCGGCACCCACGCCTTGTTGAACAGGGGATTGCTTTCACGCCAGGCCTCCTGGAACGAGGGCACCAAGCTCTGCGCAAGCAGGGTGATCCGCGCCTTGGCAGCGGCAAGGCTCCACGGCACCGCAGAAGACTCGACCATCACGAAGTCCTTGTCGTACACGAACGGGTCGGCGCCGTCAGAGTCGGACCCGCTGTCGAGGTCCATGTCGACGACCTCCAGGTCCTCGTCGCAGTCGAAGAGCCCGGCGTCGGCGGCGGTCATGATGGTCGGGAACTCGACAGGCCTCTCCGCGCTGAGGGGCGCGGTGTCGGTAGGTGCGCCCGTGTGGCGCGGTGCCCTGCGGTCGACCACGGGCGAGGGGAGCCGGGCGTGCGTTGAGTTGCGGCGTTCCGCGCGGCCGCGTTGTGGCGGGGCCACCGCACGTTGTGCGACGTCGAGCTTGGACGTGGCCAAATGGTCGTTACCTTGGACGATGCTTCCTTCGCGTCTCAGAGGCTTGGAGGGCGGCCGGATGGTCTTGATGGAGGACATCGAGTCCGTGCGCTGGCGGACGCCGTGCGGAGGTTGAGAAGAATTGGGAGTGGCGGGGGCGGGTTCCTCGCGCGCGTGGCGCTGCGTGTCTTCGTACGCTCGTCTCACGGCGTGCATCATGTCTTCAGGAGAGAGTAGGCCGGAATAACGGACGAAGGGGCAGATGTGTAGTAGCAGGGAGAATACACAACGGTGGGGGAAAAGCCTGCCCGGACGCGCTATATATGAGGCCTGGGGCGCGCTATGCTGTGCTGTGTGGCCACACCTGCTCAACGGCTCAAGCAAACGAATACAGTCAACGCCGACCAACAAACTGGGCGAGAATGTGGCCACGCGCTGTCTGCATCCCATGCCGGGTTTGCCACTGGGGTCAGCGACGTGGCCTCGGACAGTCCCTATCTCGTCCCCTCATCAGCGAATGTTCGGCGATGGCCATAGTTGCGTTGTCTATGATGATCGGGAGAGGATCAGCATACTGCATTGTCTAGCGCGAGCTGATGATTACTTATCGTGTTGGAGTGGCGTGGGTACTTCAACGCCGCTCTTCTAATGTCCGCATTTTGTGCCTCGCCCCGGGAATCTGGACAGTCTCAGTCTAGTCCGATGTTCTAGAGCAACACAAGTCTTGGTAGCAATCAAGTGAAGCCGTTCGAGGCGCCGTCATGTATTCGCAAGACCCAGAGTTCCGAGTCGCCCGCAGTCACAGGGTGTTCATAGGCAACAAATTAGGTGTGATCATAGCAAGCAAAAAATCTGATATACAAAAAGAGATCTCAAGATATCCAGCAACAAGTCTGAAGGTTCACAGCGACCCGGGCACAAAGTACGCCTTGTCATCCCAGTCCACCTCCTGCCGCAGCACAGACGTGAGCACCAGCTCCTGGCTGTAGACCGGGAACCCCTGTTCTGCGAGCGGACGCCAGATCGACACGTCCGCGGGTGTCGACACGACGAAGCGGCTGCTGTGGCCCTTGAGGATGCGTACGGTCGGGTTCTGGCTGGAGAACTGCGAACGGCGTGTTAGCGACGGGCGCTGGCGTGGGAAGGGGTAGAACATACCTGACCGCCTCCGGCGGTGATGACAGCCTTCAGTAGCTTGGCGTCGACGGGCACCTTGGGCGTCACGTAGAATGTCTTGCCCTCGAACAGTTTGCGCCCTTTCTTGTGCGCGCGGGATAGGGCATCCGCAAGTTTGTAGTGGTACCTTTTTTCGTTGTCGGGATCTTTCAGAATATAATCCTTCTCGGCTGTGCCTTTGGTCAGCCCTGTTTCGATGCCCGATGAAAACGGTACCTACGCATGATTTTCTTCTTGCTCACACACGCCTCAACCCACTTGTCCGTGACGATGTGTGGCGCCACGGCCATGGCGACGAGGAACTTCTCCGTACGGACGATGGCGCGAGCCACGAGGTGGGTACACTCAAGAGGCTTGGTCGTGAACTTCACTCCCATCTTAGTCAGTGCCTGCGACGTATCCGTTTAGCGACGAGTACGTTGACATTGAAAACATGGAACCTACTCGTATCTGATCGTCCGACAGGGTCACCTGTGTGGTCATGATGACAACATCTTTGCCGTCTGTCTGCAACTCGCTGAAACAGGCGGGTCAGGTACAAGAACACACCACGCACATGAGGAACGTACCTAGGTTGAGTCGCACCTTTGGCCTTCCCGACTGGCCGCCCTCGCTTCTTAGGCTCCTCGACAACCTCCACCTCGTCCTCGTCCTCAGGCGGTGGCGGCGGCACATCGGACTTTCTCCCCCTCGCCTTGGCCGCAACGGGCCCCGCCTCCGTCTTCTGCTTCTTAACCTCACGTCCGTCTTCCTCCCCGTCCTCACCCTCGAGCGACGCACGCTTCCGAGCCCTCTCCTTCTCCTTGCCCTTGCCGCGAGGCGATATGCGCTCCTCGTCGTGCCCAGACTTGACGTGCCCAGCCTTGAGCTCCTTCTGGAAGTTCACGAGGTCGGGCATGATCTCCTCGTGGAGCCTCTGCGCCGCCTTGGTCGCCGCCGAACGACGCCCGTGCGTGACGGGTGGGTCCACGGCACGGCTGGGGCCCGCCTCTGCGACCGGGCGGCGCTGTGCAGCGTGCTTGATGAGCACGGAGGGCGAAGGCGGCGACGGGCTGCGGCTCGGAGACTTGGGTGCACTCGGTTTCGCCGACCGTGTGTTCGAGGGGCGACCACGCTTCGGCGACTTCTGCGGCGCATCTCTGGCCTGCAGCACTACCGACACCTCTCCGACGAGCTTCTTCTTGGTGCTCCCGCCAACGGACTGCGAGGGGTCAGCCTCGAGGCGCTGTTGCGACGCCGAGCGCACCTGCGCGAGCGTGGGCAACAGCACAGAGGCCCGGCGCCGCGGCGTGCGACTGGGGGCGGGCATGGCGGTGAGCGGGTTCCCATCTTCGTCGAGCTCGACCGCGGGAGTGCGCTTTCTGACGACGACGTCGTCGTCCTCTTCAGTGTCGGCGGGTACCTCCACGTGCCTCCGCATTGCGTTCGTCTTCGGCGTCGCCGGGGCTTTGCGCGAAGCTATGCGCCCCCGCGACGGCACGTCTGAGTCTTCCTCCGCTGCCGGTTTCGTCTTGCGTCTAGGCTTTGAAGCGGACAGCTCAAGCTCGAGCTCGACTTCGTCCTCCACCTGGGAAGGTCGCGGGCGACTCCGACTCCGGCTGCGAGACTTGGATCGGTACGTCTTGATGACGGTCCCGTTTCGCGCGCTGGTGCTCTGTGAAAACGTGCCAACGACCTCTGTCGGCTTCGCGCTCGGTTTTGGCTGAGACTTTCCTTTCATCGCACCTCGCCGAGACGCGGGCCGCCCTACCCGCGGCGCCTCCTCGATAGACTGTTGTTCGTCGTCCGAATCATGCGTGACAGCAGGAGGCTTCACTTTGGTAATCGCCTGGGCACGCTTTGGCTTCGCTGGTGGAGGCGGGTGGCGTTCTTCATCGTCGCTAGGTGTCGCCTTAGTCTTCGCCTTCGAACCAGGCCGAGCTTGTGCTTCAGAAGCTAATTTACTCGCTGGCGTGACAGGGAGCTTGCTTGACGACCCGCTTGCGCGTGGGCGACTCCGTGGAGGGGTCACTGGCGCGGTTTTACTCTGCTTTTTCTGCCTAGGATGTGAGCCGTCCACTTCCATCTGGTCCTCCTCTCCGTCATCCCGCGGGTCCTGCTCGAAGCCAAGTTCGGACCCCGTCATCGATAGTCGGCCGTCATCGTCGAGTGGTACAGAATAATCGTGAAAGGCGTTCGAACTTGCTTCCACGGCCTCGTCCATCTCGACGTCCCCGCCGTTGGTGCGTCGGGTCCTCTCCGCCACAAGCCGCCGCGTGGTCGCGGCAGCGTCCTCCGTCGTGCCCTTGCTCTTCTTCAGGATGCCGCGCTTCGGCGTCTCAGTCACCTCTGGCCCCGCCTTGTTCTCTTTCTCCGCGAGAGCAAGGGCCTCCGCCTCCTGTGTGATCTCCCGCTCCATCCTGTCGAGCTCGGCCTGGTCGTAGCCAACGCGCCCCGCAGGGCCTGTCCCACCAGCAAGCCCGAGGCCGGCGCGCCCACCGTCATCTGCCAGGACGTCGCCGAAGTTCAGGCCTGGCGGGAAGGAAATGTACTTTTCCTGCGCGGGGCTGATGTCGCGCCACTGGGCGAAGCAGTCTTCAAGCCACATGTGGTTGACGACGGGAATCCCCCACATGGCGGCGCGCTCTGTCTTTTCGCCGTCGATGCTGCGAAGACCGTGAGTGGCGCATACAATGTGGGGTAGTGCGAACGACTCACAATGCAGCGATGACGGCGGTGTTCTTGCCAGTCATAGTGGCTGTATATGGGACACCAAGCACGAGGAGAAGTTTTTTGATGTATTCGCGGTCCTTGCCCGTGAAGTTTGTGACCGTAATGAGCTACAGCGGCGTAAGAAACAGGCAGTAGGGGTGATCATGAGTCACATACATGTCTAGAGAAGCCTTCGATGGGTGTCTTTGGGATGGGATAGTGCAGTAATTGGTCTGTCGGGGGGGAGATCATGCCCGTGCACCTGACATACCAGAACCAATGGAGGTTTCCAATAGTCTTCTTCAACTTGTAGGCCTGCAGCGAACAGTCGATACCATATGCCCACGATAGATGAAACCGCACGCACCTTGACAAAGCCGCTGCCAGAGCGGTATTGCGCGATATACACATCCGCGCTGGCGAGTCGTTCGAGTTCTTCTTCTGGCGAATCATACTCGACGACTTCGCCGCCGCCGCGAACGACGTCCGCCACATGCGCATCGCGCTGACGAGCAGTGAAGCCGAGGTTCGAACCAAACATGATCCGAAGCCCTGCCCAGGTGTTGTCCGACGCTGGACGGTGACTGGGTAGGTCTATCGAGTCTTGGAAGATCGTGTCATACAGAGCTTTCTTCTGTGATGAGAGAGGTCGGGTGCGTCGTGACTCGCGATCCTCTTCTCCGGTAGCAGCAGATAATGCACCGGTAGCTTTGAGGACGCTAGTGGCATTGGCAGACAGGACTCGGGGCTCTGGCCACTCGTACGGTTCGGTGGGGAGGCTGCGCGCCCCGAGGCGGACGACGTCGTCAAACCAGTGAGGCACAAGTATCTTGATGGGGAGCGGCACCTCGTTCTCCGCCGCGTCCTTGAAATGCATGGCCGTTCTGTACTTGAGGCTGCCAGTGCCGAGTGCGAATAAGTGCGTGACGTCGCGAGTGAGTGCATACCGCCATTGGCCACCGAGTGACGACACGCCGGCGGCCATAACTTCGTTGTCTGACTTGGAGAGGTCGCAGGCGGTGGCAACGACGCCAGAGAAGAGCATGGCGGGATGAGGAGAGAAGAAGTCGGGCTCCTGGCGAGTCCCCAGGATGATGGTGCGTTCTATCCACAACGGAGTAACATAATGAAGCCCTTTGCGCGGGGCCGCATATTCCACAGAGTCAGAAGAGGGTACAGACTGCGTGACGAAGTGGGTGAGCGTCGAGTCGCCAAAGTCGACGAGCTGGGCGTGTCCACGAGCAAGAATCTTGACTAGCTGCCTAGCTTGTGCGTCGGGGAGACCTTTGGAGACATACACACGCGCCCCTTCGAACAGACTGCTGTGTGTGCCGTCCTCCTCGTCGTTGGCGGACATTTGTCGTCGAGGTCGTCGAGGTCGAAGAAGTAGTCTACTCAGCGCGTCGCGGGTGTAATGAGATCATGTGATGATGGCCTGCGTTGGATTATCGTTAGATGATATTCCCTATTGCTGGTAAGCCCACGCGCTTATTGCATCCGCTTACTCAGTAAGTAGAGCCATTGAAGTATCACATTTGGGTAATCACAGATTGAATACTAATGACACGAGTAAGAAGGAGCGGTAACACGCTTGTCTCCCGACCACCAACTCCTCCAACGCTGCGACACTCACTTCCCCGTGCAACCTCTTCACCATGCCGCGCGCAGAAGTCGGAACCCCAAAGTACCTTGCAAACAAGATGAAGGCCAAGGGCCTTCAGCGGCTGCGCTGGTTCTGCCAAGTCTGCCAGAAGCAGTGCCGCGACGAGAACGGCTTCAAGTGCCACGCACAGTCCGAAGCGCACCTCCGCCAGATGCTCACCGTCGGCGAGAACGCTGGCCGTCACATCGCAGACTTCTCCTCGCAGTTCCAACATGACTTTGTCCAGCTCTTGTCCCGCCGGTACAGCACCAATCGAGTCAAGGTGAACACTGTATATCAGGAGTTCATCCAAGACCGCAACCACCTGCACATGAACGCCACGCGATGGGTCACCTTGACCGAATTCGCGAAACACCTTGGACGAACCGGGGTTGCGAGGGTGGAAGAGACGGACAAAGGGTGGTTTATTTCATGGATCGACAATAGCCCCAAGGCGCTCGCTAAACAGGTGCTTACCACTTTCATTCTCCGTAGAATCCGCTGACGTGTTTGTGCGATGCAGGAGGCCACCATGAAGAAGGAGCGCCTGACAACGTCGGACGAGCAGCGCGAGCGGATGCTCATCGCCGAGCAGATCGAACGGGCGGCAGCCGAGGTCGGCAGCTCAAGCTCATCGGCGTCCCCGCCACCCGAGCAGCAGGAGCTCAAGCGAGAAGAAGGCGAGAAAGTCATACTCTCGCTAGCTCCGAAAACAGCACCCTCCGCGGCCGCTCCAACGATATCAGGTTTCCAACTCAAGGCGAATGCATTCAAGCCTGCCACAAACCCGCTTAAAGCGGGAGTGAACCCTCTGAAGCGCGCAAATCCCCTCAAGCAGGCAGCGTCGTCTGCGCCGCTGGGCCCATCAGACTCCGTCGTAGGAAAGAAGCGGGAGCAGACTGCGGCAGAGCGTTTGATGTCGGAAGACCAGGAGCGGAAGCGTCGCAAGTTGGAGCGAGAGGCGAGGGGGGTGCCAGTGTAGCTGTATGCGGGTATGAGCCATCGTTATCATCCTTTGTCGTGTATTGTAATGTCCTTGTACCACCAGCACATCACTGCCACTGCGGCGGAGAACCGTTGTCTTGGGCGCTTGTGACATATCGTCGTTGTGGGCCACAGCGCGACGTCAGGTATATAAGAGCGACAACTAGAGGCGAAGCACCAACTGCTGTTATGAACATGAAGCCCGCTCCCCTCAACCTATCTACCCCTCTGATGCCTCAGAACTTTGCGCCTCCAGTCTCGCCTGGGTGCCCTACAGATGGCATCGTTACGGGCCATGCTTTCCTGCCTCCGTGGGCCACCGACGCCGACCATCCTTTCACAAGCATCTCGCGCAGTCTATCGTTGAATGCCACGATTCCGACAAGTGAAGCACTACCGCCGTCCGTGTGGCGTATAGAGCCTGGCTCCTACATCACCTTCGAGCTCGACACAGCAGCAGCAGCGGCCTCGCTCCCTCCAGACTCCGAAGGTTACAACCAAATTCTTGCGCTGCCCGTCAACCGCTACATCGGTCTGGTAAGCAGTTCGACCACACATGCCGACACCGAAGAGCTCGTAGTGCACTACGTCGCGCGCGAACCGCCGCCGCTCACAGGCGCCTGCCTGCCCCTCGCTCCGTCCTCGAGCCTCGCCTCGCCCGCACCCGGTTTGCTGCACGTCGCGCCCATGTTCCCGTGGCCAGACCTCGTGCAGTGGACGACGCACAGCGTGCGGCTCACTGTGGCCGCACGCACGGACTCGGTGCTATGCTTTGCGCTGGTGGACGCGAGCCTCGGTGCGTTTGAGGACCACGTTGTGCTAGACGCATCCGGGCCCTGTGTACCGGTGCGCGTGTGGCGCGACGTGCGAGAGGCGGGCGCGGGCGGTGGTGGCGAGCCGGGCGCCTTCGAAGCGGAGGTCGAGCGGCTCGAAGAGTGCGTCGCGGGTTACCTCTTTGCACGGATGTTGGCTGACCGGGTTGGCAGGTTGCTGAGCGAGTGTCGTGTGGTATCTGAAGACGACGAGGACGACACTGGGGATATGGCGGATGACGAAGCGTCCACCGACAGCGGCACCCTGTTTGACGGCGACATGGACGACGACGACCACGCAGATGGCGACGTGACCATGCGAGTAGATGATGAGCTCTGAGTTTGTTTGCTGCAATAGAATGTGAGCCTTGGCGCATGTATGAAATGATCATATACATTGTCTATCGCTGAACGGGGTGTACTTCTAAGAGAGGCGTCAGGCCATGACTCTTCGAATGCAACGGCATAGCAAGGGTGGCGGAGGGAGCGGCCCGCATGTAAGTCCTTGGTAGCAGCATTATTACCCGTTTTCCGGGTGAATCGAAGAAATCTCACAGCCATCCTTTGGGTCTGAGCGAGGCGGGGGGCATGCTGTCCACGTTCTATCGATTATCTTCAACACACGTGTGAAAACGTATATTTTCGAATCAACAGCTGTAAGTCCACTTCGTGATTTTAAGTGCGTCTTCAGTGCCACAAGCTGACATCGTAACCCGGATTTCCAGTGTGAGCGACGATCGAGCTGTCAGAGTCGTTCAGAAAATCTGCACATTGCAGCTCAAGGTATCTATACTCACCCACTGATGCGAAGGCACCAGGCGATCGAGGATTCGTGGCCTCACCCATCGAGGAAACACAGGGTCGAGCTTCATTTCATGGTAAATTTTCCATTCCTCAGTTACAAGCGTGTCAAGAAGATTAACCCTCCTCGACCACGACGAGGTGGGCTTTGCGGTGAGATGCACTTGGCAGCGCATGTTCTTCGCGTGTTACTCACATAATCTCTGCGGCACGACGGCTCGACAGGATGAGAAGCGCGTGGTGGATCGTCGCGTCCGGCGTGTTTGGATCGCGGAAGGTCAGGCGCAATCTAGGTTCGTGAACCAAGTTTCATATACCATCGTTCACTTATCAAGTTATCGTGTACTTGGTCCAGCTCTTCAACGCGGAGGTATTAGCGGCGTATATAAGCCATTGGGAATCCGCGGTACCAACACACGCCCGTTGACGACGCTTTCATCTTTCCAGTCTACCCCGAGGGTCTCCGCATTGGATTCATGGCTCTCTTGCTCGCTCCTTATAACCCTGCCATGCGGCTTGGGATGGGGTCGGTGTCCTCGTCGTCATCCACATCCGCCTATTCTGACGGCTTCGTCGTACTTCAGATTCAACTCTTTCACCCAGCAACTCTGCGTGAACGATGCCGTTAGGCCTGCAGACGGCACCACGGCGCAAGTGCAGTCGTCTCTCAAGCGTCCGAAATACCAGCACGGGCTCATGGTGGCGGAGGAAGACTCGGAACTCATCAGCCAGTCGGTGACCTGGACGGCCAAATTCGTGGACCGAATCAGCGAGGTCACCGACAGCATGAACATCAGCGGTACGCCGTAGTACGTCTGCGTCGCCGCCTACCACGCCGCCTCACTGTACCTAGGATCGCTCCAGATCAAATGCGACGCCATCGGCGGCGGCGGCGGGGCGGGCGCGTCGTTCATCGACTCGAACAAGTTCAAAGAGAGCGACATCAACTACTTCATCCAGGTCAAGGTCACGAACCAGCAGCTCTACGCGCCGACCGTCACCGAGGGCTTCGTCGAGGGCGGCGAGTTCAACGCGCTCGTGTCGATCAAGCTCAAGGACCGCGCGACGGCGAAGGACATCAGCGGCCAGCTCAAGGTCTCGCTGAACGTGAAGGTCGTCTCGGTCGAGGGCGAGGCGAAGGGCGGCGTGGAGAAAAGTAACAAGGAGATCGAGGGCGAGACGACGATTGCCGTGGCGTGGACCGGAGGAGGAGACATCAAAGACGGGGACGTCAAGGACTGGACCTTGGACGCGCTCAAGTCCGTCGCTCTCGAGTTCCCGGAGCACGTCATGGCATGCCCCATGCGTACGAGGTACGGTGTCTCCTTCCACCGCCCGTCCGCGCAATTCCAACAGTGCCTTTACCAGCGCCATATTGACGAAATACACGAGCCTCAACAGCTATCAAAGACACATCGCTGAGCTGGGCACTCCTCTGGGCAAGTTCGCGTTCGCGTGCTACGAGCGCGTGAAGTGCTAACGTCCTGGCCCAGACTACGAAAACGCGGGAGTGTACTCGTCCGCGCTTCTCGACGCCTACATGGACTACAAAGTCATGTGGCGGAACATCCAGCAAGGTCTGCCCTCCAAAGGGACCGCGTACCATCTCCGCTCTGACTGGATTTTCGCCTAGCCGCTTGGGAGGTAGAGCACAAACAGTCCATGCTGGAGAGGAAACCCGAGATCCCTGATCTCGCTGAACTGGCCGAGAGCGCGCAGAAGAACTACGAAGAGGAACTTGCCGCTTATAACAAGAAGCTGGCCGAGGACAGTAACGCACAGGGTATAGACCCTCCTTTCCCCCCGAACAAACTCATCCCGTATAGGGCCGATCTCTTCGGGCTGGATAAGGCGAGAAAGGATTGCCGCTTCGAAATGATCAAAATCGTGCGCGAAGTAAGCATTCGCGGTCGTTGGCACCCCTCGAGCAAAATGACTGACAGCGACGTACTAGGTCGATGCTGTGGCGGCAAAACCTAGCATCGCCACCGATCCATTCAGGACTTGGCAATACATGAGTCCTGTGATCTTCCGCATGCTGCTACCGGTACGACTCAAAGCGCGCTCTTTGACCACACACTCAGATGTCGCCGGTGAAACAGACTGTCAGGAACTTCGACAAGGAGAAAGCAGAAGCTCTGGAAAAAGAGCAGGAACGCCTCCGCCAAGCTGCGGAGCTCGCAGCCAAAGAAGCTGAAGAAAAAGCCAAACACAAGTCGGGAGAGGCGGGAAAAGGTTCGGGGACCTCTAATCCACCCACGAAGCTAGAAGATCTACTGAAGGGGTCGAACCGGTGGGATCGATCTCGGCATGGGCCTCCTCCCTATATTGGTTCCTGGGATAGAAGTCATATTGCGTAAGTTAGACGTCTTCAACCACCGTTGAACTGTGTAGCGCTAACTTGGCTATAGGCCATCACCAGAATGGAACTAATCTGAGTCCTGAGGTATATCAAGATCGGTTGCGAGCGTCCGCGCATGAGGATTGACGTATTATCCTACCTTGGGAGGAAAACGCTGCACCAGTATCTTACCATGTACAGTGGCCCGCCCATATGTTGCTTAACTATGGACTTGATCACCCCTGACAATATATCTTACGTTATGAATTTATGTTGTCGTCTGCTTTTGACACAAAGCCTTGGAGCCTATTTACGTGGGTAGTACATGGCAAGGAGAGAGACATCCAGCATACGTTCAGCATTGGTGTTCAAAGAGATGATATCCAAGAAATCAAGGGCTTACAAAGCCTGCATTGCTCGCGTCTCTGCCCATCAAATATCCCAAGCGTCCGTCTCCCCAAAAACGATCTCCACCAGCTCCATGTTGCGCCCGGAGAACTTGCCCGCCAGCTCGGCGCACATCGCGTCGACGCCGACGATCCACGGCGCGACGCTCCGGCTGCTGACAAGCACGCGGAACTCCTCGAGCTGCGCGTACCGCGCGAGGAGCGCGTCGAGCAACGCCCAGTCGAGCGCGGCGAGCGGCGCGAAGCAGCTCGTGTCGGCCACGGCCCATGTGCGGACCGCGATGTGGACGCGGCGCACGCAGGCCGGGGCGTCCGCGAGCAGCGCAAGGGCGCGGTGCCAGTAGACGCCGTTGACGCTGTCGAGCTCGTGGTCGAGGTGGATCTCGACCCCGAGGGAGATCGCCTCGAGCGCGGCGCACGCGGCGAGGGCGGGCAGCCGCGTCTGTGCGGTCTGCGCTGCGGGGGAGACGTCGGCGCCGGCGCGGGCGGGGCACAACGGGCGGACGTACCTAGCGCGTAGGCGAGGTTCGACGAGGAGAACCGGTGGAAGAGCAGGCTGACCTCGCGCAGATGTGTCGCGCGGTGGATCAGCGTGTCGACGGGCGGAAGGGTAGACTCGGGCAGAGATGTGATGCACAACCTCTCGAGAGAGTCTACGTCCACGAGCAGAGGGAGGAGGTCGAGGACTTTGGCTGTGGCGTGGAAACGGCCTATGGTCACGGCGGTGACCGCAGGACGCGTAGTGACGCGAGCGAGCTCCAAGTCGCTAGCCACGGGAAGAGGTATGGGACGGCCCCCTAAATGCGAGCGATAGAGGGTGAACCCTTGGAATCGGAGCGCACCGATCCCATCGAAAAGGGCGAGCGTCCTCGATAGGAAGGTCGGGTGGATGCCGAGAGAGAACGAGGCTGAGAGCGATAGGGATTGCAAGTCGGCTCGACGAGTAGTACCGACGATGCTGTCTGCGTCGTCCAGCTCGTAGAAGTGTAACGACCCTATGATAAGAGAGCGTAATGAGGGCAAGATTTCGATGAACGACCGTATACGACCTATAGAGATGCCTGCTTCAAATACCCCATCTGCGCTCACGAATCGCAGCTCGTGAACGAGCTCCCGTAAATATGAGCAGTCTCTGAGAAAGATGAAAAGGGCGTCCAAAGGTTCGGTGGGATATGTCAAGGGCGGTTCGCGTAGCTGGACACTGTGAAAAAGACGTCTACGACTTGACTGGCACCAGGTGTGCGACACCTGGGAGCACCGGGTCAAGGAGGATTTGTCGTGCTGCAAGAAGCGCGTGATGTTGTCAATAAGTTCGGGGAGTAACACAGGAGATAATGTCATGTCGTCGCGTATGGATAGTACCCTAGAGAGAGAGAAACATATGGTGGAGGCACGGAAAACGCACGGACTTGGTCAAGGTCGATCAAAGTGCCGAATCCCCGGATCTAGGATAGTCTCGCGGTAATATAAGTCTTGTGCAAGCTGGCACTACAGAATCGGTACAGTACGGTTTGACACACAATACTTGGACACTACAAGTACAAGTAAAGCTACAGGGTCAAGAACATTTGGGGACGAAGACAAATCTGGCAGCTAGTTAGGAAACCGGGGCACCACTGCGGCCCTCCCAAAGGTCTCGTAGAATGCCTGGCAGTAAAAACGAGCAGCCTCTCGCTCGAAATGGCGGATGTCATCCCCAGCGGACCCATCGTGCAGGCGCAGGGAAGCAAACGCACGAGGAGAATGGGGCCAGCGCACGAGGACCCGCCGCAGCCCTTCCAAGCACCCCGCGCGGTCGTGCAGTTCCAGCGCACACAGGCCTCGCCGTGGGTGAGGAGGCAACGCAGGGATGGCGAAGTGGCGGTCCGGAAAGACGGCGGTGATGAGTCTCCGCCTTTGGCGCTCGTGGTCGTGGTAGTGCCCCCGCCCCGGCGGCACGAGGCGTCGATCCAGCTCGTACGGTTCTACGCGGAAGGCAGCCTCGGAGAGCTCCCAAGTGATTTCCCGGATGGCCGTCTTGATGGGCGGGGGAGTGTCCCCGGCCTCGAGCGCGGCTTGGGTGACCTTGCAGCCCCGCCATGTCACCTCGTCGAGGAGGGGCTCCCGCGGGCGGATGTCCTGCCGCAGCAGCGCCGAGAAGTAGACACACACGTCCTCCCGCTCCTGTTTCCGCCGCGCCCTTTGATTGGCCGAGCGCTGTTTCCGCTCGGTCTGGGGCACAGCAGCCTCAGGCCTGTCGTCCGAGAGGTCCGGCAGCCTGCCGAGGAAGATGCGCCAGCTATTCGCGCGCGGGGGCTCGAACCTCTGCACCTTCGAGATGAGCTGCCAGAAGGCGCTGCGCGTGCGCAGCCAGTTTCCCAAATACGCGTACAGTCGCCAAGGCTGCGTCGGCCCAACCACGAATTCCGCTTCTGGGAGCCACAGGCCTAGCCGATCTCGCTCCCCCGGTGCGGGCCGCGAGAAGTCTACTTTTTCCAAGGCCGTCTGCCAGGCAGTGACCCTGCGAGGTAACAAGGGGTGGAGCAGTTCCACAACGCGGTCAAGACCATGAGGCGCTGGAGGAGAGGTTAGTTCTGACGACACTGTGGGACGAAACACAGCCTGCTTACGTTGTCCCCGCACAGACTGGGCCTTTGAAGTTGACGGAGAGGCAGCGGGAGCGTGCAAGTGATGTTCCATGGGTAGCGGGATCCTTTCGATATCGAAGACAGACTGAGAGGCCTTCCAGATGGCGGACAGGTGTTCCGTACCCGCCAGAGCGGAGCTGCCGTGGTCGACGATAACGCCTGTCGGGATAGAAGTGGGCAAGGACAGCTGACTGAGGCGTAGTGGTGCAGCATTAGCGGGAGAGGCCGTCACGGCGCGTATGATGAACCACGTAGGGGCTCCAGCGAGATACAGCGCACTTGCGGAGCGCACCTCTGGACAGATTCCGCCCATCACGCCTTGGCCGTCCAGTCCTTGGTGGAGTCGGGTAGCATCCCCGGGGCGGTTCTGCGCGCGCGCGGCTGACGACTGCTCCCATTGCAGCCAAGCCCATATCTCTGCATAACAGCGATGCAGATGGCCTCGCTGAGAAGCAATGTCGCGGAGCGTGCTGGGTATATCAAAGGTATCGATAGCCAGGGCCAAGCTGGCGTCGAGCTCCTGCAGACGCGAGATCTTCGCCTCGAGCGCAGCGCGATCACCTTCAAGCACGTTCCTCGCCCCGGGGTCTCGCGTGGCTTTTTCTTGGGCCATGAGGACTCGCGCCCGGGGCTGCAAGTCGAGCAAGTGGTCGCGAACGGGCTTTTCGACCGAGGAAACGGCGCGCTGCAGTTTGTGGAGGACTGACTGCGCCAAACGGCCATACTGACTCCCCTGCAGATCGTTGCTGACGGCCTCAAAATCGCCGGGATGGACGTCGTCCCACAGAACAGCAGCGGGATGAGAGGGCCGCGGGCGGCGTGGGATCATGACCAGGTGCGGGTGCTGTGAGGACACCACCTGCGGCCAGAGCAGCGGGTCCTCGACGCCGAAACGACCGTCTTCCCGCATGGCAACGCGCGCGCGCCCCAGCACCGGCTGAGGAACCCAGTTGACGTTCAACCCTTTGATGATCCATTTCTCATCTGCTGTTGACGCCTCGGCTAGCCCATCGAGCCAGGAACCGCGTCTTTCGGGCACACTTGCATGATTGGGGGAGGCGGGCGGCGAGATGGAAACGAAAGGCGGAGACGACGCGCGCCCACGGGTCTGTGGCGGCGGTATCGGCAGCATTGGCGACGGAGGTCGGCGGGACGTTGCCTCATTCCACGAGGGCGTGGGAGAGCGCGGGGTGGGGGCATTCCATGAGGGGGTAGCCACAGAGGTATCAGTAGGCGTACCAGGTCGAGCAGGTAAAAAACGGGAAACTGTACCGCTCTGAGGCGGGGGCATCGCTGAAGAGCGGTGGGTTGAGGTAGAAGACCGCGGGGTTGGAGCCGGCCATGTGAGCCTTGGTGTAAACTGGCTGGTGGCCGTACCCGTTTGAGCACGGCTATGCGTGTGCGACGACGTCGTGGAGGAGGAGGCAGCTAAACCACGTTAGTTGCGGCCACCGACCACGCATTGAGGGGACACACCCGTTGGTGGCGGAGAGCGGTCTACACGCATCCTCTTGGCGGCAGGCTGAGCGAAGAGCAAACCGTCTGGTGACTGGCTCCTGCGTCCTGACGTATGTCGTTTCATGGCACACAGGTGGCGCGGTGCGGGCGCGTGCGTGCGTGCTTGTCAACTTCTTCCCGATGGTCCCGGCGAGCGTCTTCGTCCCAAGTTCAGACTCTCGATCTTTGGCCCCAGAGCGTCGCCCTGTCGTGAGGGCGCAAGGGACGCTCGGACTAGTATTACCGCACACGAGCAGTCAATATAGCCCATATTGAAAGCTGACTGGACAGCCCACCAGTGGTGCAGTCCGTGTTTTAATATCTTGCTCTACTACCGGCAGTCAGCAGTGGAAAGAGGATTCCGGACAACGGGGTAAAATTTCTTACTCCGTGAGACAGTTGGACGTGCGGGCGATGGTCAAAAAAAGGAGAACGAGGAATAGACGAGCAGGAGAGTCGCTGAACCAGGGGGCGTGGGAACGCGAGCTATATCACGTGCTGCCATGGCATGGGCGCCGAGGACGCTTGGAGAGGACGTACGATTAAATTACGTGACTATAGCCAGTCAATATTACCGCCTCGTATCCGTATGTACATTTTCTACCACGACAAAGACAGCGCTGAAACATAAAACATGCAGGAACCGTCGCCAAGTCGTCGCTCGTCGTGGCACTCCGAGTCGCTGTCCGAGCCCGCACAGCCCTCAGTCACGGGCAGGTGGCCGCTGCCCAGAGTGCACTTACGACGTCCCTCAGTCCTGCGGAGTGGGCTTCAGTCTCTCTGGTCTGTCGCGTCTGACATCACCCGGTGGCATCACCCGGCTCTCCCGTACCTCTCCGCACCATCAACTTCGCCACCTGCGCGCCCTGGGCTCCTTGGCCTCTGTTAGCCGTCGAGTTCGCATACTTCTAGCCACCCGATGACCCCGAGATCAACAGCCCGCCCCACTGGCAGTGCACCGGTGACCGTAAGTCCTGATATCTTTGTTTCTTAGTGTGGTCCGGCTCATAACCTGAACGGAGAGTTGGACCTACGGGAGCTTGTTTCCCATTTCCGCACGCGAGGTCACTATTTGTATGTCCATGGCAGTACTGTGACTACTGTCAGCCGCGTCATTCGGACCTCGTGCACCCCACATCGTCGACTGTCTTGCACAACAAGACAAGTGGAAGGGAAGACACTTCTCCTACCAGGATTTCCATTAATATTTGCTTCTACGACATGGAGCACCACTGGCGCCAGTGCCAGTGTTCGTGTTCATACGTTTGACTTCATCCATACCGAAGGGTGCAAGAGGTTCGAGACTCGGACAAAGTCCCTCTCGGACACTTGTCCATGTGATGCTTTCCCCGCAGATGCTCAACTGCGAAGTCGAGAACAGGCTACCCCATGCATGCGGCTACCGCCATCGGTGCACCCGGGCGGAATGGACACATAGACCCTGGTATGCTGAAATTCGACGCGGGCGAAAGGGTGTCAAACACGAATGGGAGTAGTCGTACTAGCTGCTCACCATGGCGACTCGCTCAGCCCAGAGCACGTCTGCATACCAGTAAGGATCTCTCTAAGCGCAATATCCATGATTGTGCTGTCTTGACGTGCATGATATGTGTAGGTTGCAGCGTGCAGCATGTAGTATGTGAGCGTGGCGACGTCGCAGGGGGATCGTCCTGCCGTCGCTTCCGAGTCTTCTGCGGCGTTATGGGCGCGGATGACGGGCCAAAAAAGGTGGATGTTCTCATGTACTCCTCTTTCCCGCATATGACTGATTATTAATTAGGCAGCAATCCATTGCCGTTCCAAGGTGGCCCATTCCAAGGTGGCGAGCAAAGCGTGGGTCATGACATCAGACAGGGAAGCTGAATGATTTATCTGAGGCACAGCCTCAGTGTAGGCTCTGCAGAGAGTATCTAGTGTATTCTAATGAGATTTGGACGTAGCGCAAGCCGGTCGCAAGTTGAATCTGAACACCTTCCCATTTTGTCGACGACATTTGTGATCCCATCAGATCTGAGATTTTTCAGGCGCCTGTTTCCGCGAGCCTCTGTCTCGAAAAAACCTCATTTCCGTTCATCATTAGTGCTCGCCATGCCTTCGAAACTAAAAGCTCCCGCCAA
>KN840659.1:0-39570 GCA_000832265.1 Phlebiopsis gigantea 11061_1 CR5-6 | reverse complement strand
GCTTCCCACGGTTTGGGCGAAATTTGGTGATGGGAGGAAACCCCCCCCCTTGTGTTGAGCGTCTATTGGAAACGATTTCTTTCATAAATCGTAACGCATGTCTGATGGCCCTTCAGTTCGGCGTAGAACTACAACGAGAGGACCTCCGAGAGTGTGGAGTCCCCCTCCAGCAAGCACTAGGCGATCTCTTGAACTATCGTTCTATCTCTGCCACCAGCGCACTACCTAGTCCTTCTCTTCGTGCCGCCCTCGACACCTTCACACAAAGAAACGAAAAGCTAGCCCTGCCAGAGCTCATCAAGATGTTCGATCAATTTGCCGCTGCTGGCATCGTGGAGGGACCACTGAGGGCGAACGACGCCCATGCAATCCAAACCTTGCGACGATGGTACGACTCTAGAAGGCCAGTGCGACAGACTGCCGTCCTACCAGTCTATCGTCTCGAAGAGCTCGCACTCAGCTTGCATGAACTTCCACAAGAAGGATCGATGACAGTGGACGATTCGTCATTCCAGTACACAAAGGGTCTTGCCGAGAAGGAGGAACGAAAATAATTAACGGCAAGCATTTTCTTGGGCTCGAAGAATCGAAGTCAATACCATCTCCACTTCCTCTTTATTCGACCTGTTGTGTGCAGGAAATACCGAGGTTGAACGTTATGAGCGCTTCCGGTAGTCGCCGAGCGGAACGCAAGCCTATCTAGCGACAGCGCACACTTCTTCCCACCACCACGGCGATTAGTGGTACAACGAACGGGTATGGCCTCCTTTCTTTGGAGCGTACGCAGAAAAGCTCTTGACATCTTCGGGGCTGATGCGTTCTCCTGGCTCGACCGGTCGTACGCAGTAGACTGGTGAGGAAGAAAAGTCGAGTCTCTTGCGTTTCACGCGGGCTTATCGAGAATGTGGCACGCAGGGCTGTCGCATGTACGGCATGGATTATCGCGTGGTTCATCAAGGACATACCTCCATTCCAGAGGGAGTTCGACCCACATGACCCCGTCATAAGCCACCAGCACCATAAAAACACGTAAGGATTTCTAGGCGTGCGATACCTGACGCCACATACCCACACATATTCTACAGTATAGGTGGTAACATGAACCTCATGGTTGCAGTGCTGCTTCCATGCGCCGTGGTCATCGTGGTCGGAACTTCACGACTTTCTGCGATGGAAATTCACCACGGGCTGTTAGGCTTGTGGTCGAGCAGGTACATCACACCTGCTCCCGATTCAGTCATAACTCACGAATGGCACAGTGGATTTAATGAACTGATCACAGAATGCTTGAAGAACAGAGTAGGTATGTGGGTGTAGTCAGAACCAGGAAATGGATACAGGCTTACTCTACTGAAGGCAGGCTTCGCCCGGACTTCCTAACTCGCTGTAAATGGAGTGACGAGCTTCAGGCGTGCACGGGGTAGGTACCTCAGCTGATTTGAGTCGTTCAACGAACCTTACCGGGTGTCCTAGGAAAGCTCAGGACATGCATGAGGGAAGGCGTTCATTCCCATCTGGACACTCTTCTACGGCTTTCGCCGGAATGGCCTTTCTGTCGCTCTTCTTAGCGGGGTTAACTCACTCGTGGTGCTTCAGTCAAGTATCTCCTGCTCGCAGCCTCTCCAGCACACGACTTGGTAGACTGTTTATCACTCTACTACCAATCGCCTACGCGACATGGGTCGCTGTGTCTCGGCTGGAAGACTACGTGAGTGCGTTGGTTCTCTAGTCGGCCCGATCTGATATCTGCCTCATATAGCGACATCATAAGGAGGATGTCATCGTTGGTAGTCTGCTTGGCATCTCGACTGCGACAACTTGCTACCTCATCTACTGGCCGAACCCCTTCACACTGACCCAACAAACAAGGGCAAATCGTCATGCATCCAGGGCTCGTATTGTATATGGGCAAGAAACCGGAACAAGACAAGACTATGACTACGAGTTAGCAGGAGTGGGGCATGCTGGGGAACCAGTGTAAGAAATGACCAAATAACATAAGAAGAATGCTCGAGGAATCATCCGTGCATCTTACGATGCGTCCGCTTTAACAAAAACCCAACCATCTCCCTGCTTCCGCATCCGCCCTCCACTCCCGCCTCCACCGCCATCGATGTTGATGTCTTCCATTGGTGGTTGGTATGAGTTGTGACCGCCTCCGTCTTGCCAGCTTCCGCCACTTTGTGTACCGTCGTACGACGGCGCGTCATCTCCCCCTGCTAGGGTCAGCGCATCGGTATCCTGGTCGAACCCCCTGCCCCGACCGCGCGATCCCCCCATCCCACCTTCGTATCCGTATGCATGGTCTTGACCGTAATCCCCGTAGCCGCGACCGCGCCCTCTGCCCCCGCCTCTTCCACGCCATGACTCTTCCCGGCCCCAGTTTTGCTGTTGCTGCGGCGGAGCCGTCCACTGCGGGGTCTGCTGCATGATGTTGTACTGCCCGGACGCAGGCGCGGCGGCGTACGCACCGCCCATGCTCGAGGACATCATCATGAAGTACTGCATGAGCTCCTCCTGCGAGGGCATGTACCCGTGCGACACGTTGTACGCCCTGCCGAGCGACTCCCATGAGGCTGGCGACGTATAATCGAAGGTGTTCCAATCAAAGGCGTCGAGTCCCCCCATCGCGCCTCCCTGAGATGGCCCGCCGTTGCCTATGGAGGCGGGGGCGGCGGTGTCGGGTGGCATGGCGTGCGCAGACGCGGATGGCTCTGCATGATCTGCAGTAGACACTAATGGAGCCGGTTCGGATGGAAGGGAGTCGGGTTCGGGTGCATGTGCAGGTGCAGGTGCAGGCGCGAGGAGGGGCGCTGGGCCCGAACCGTCGGGGGAGGCGGGCCTGAGGTCGCGGCCGAACTCGTCCTTGCCGGTGTCGGCGACGGCGGCGGGGGAGGCGCGGGCGGGCGGGCTGCGTGCGCGGGGAGCGGGTACGTCGTGCGGCGGGGGGTCGTGTGGCCTTCGCGTCGCGTTCCTGCCCGTGGGGCTGCGTGATCGGCTGTTTGGGTTCCTACCCTGTGGTGGCGAGTTCCATTTGCTCCTGTTTTGGCCATGCTCGCGATCGTCCCGCCGCCCGCGCCCACGGCCTCTGAAGCCGCCGCGGGGGCCGCCCCTGAAGTCGCCTCTGGACGGCTCGTGTCTGTGTTCGCCCCCGCGAGGTTCGCGGTTGTGTTGGGGGTGGGGTGGCCCTCTGAACTCGACCCGTGGGTCTCGACGCTGATCGTGATATTCTCTCCCACGCCCGCCGTTGGTGTAGCCGTCATATGGCGTATCTCTAGGTGCACCGAATCCGTTACTTTCATCTCGATAATGAACCGACTGAGACTGAGAGGACCCTCCCAACGGAGGCGCTACAGGAGCCGTCGACGGCACTATCGAAGGTACTGGCGCTGCATTCAAGTTCCCTGCCACCTGCGACAACTGCTGAAATAGCGCCAACTGTCTCGCGTCCAGCTGGGGTGCCGCCGCCGACGATGGTGGTGGTGCGAATGCTGCCAGCGGTGGCGGCGAGATAGCCATGTTTGTATTTGGTACTGTTTGCGTGCTACCAGAGGGCATCAGTCAACACCACAGTCATCTGGCTGGCAACACTCACCCGTTCCCCGAGCCTGCGACTACGCTCGCGGCCTGGCTCAGCAGCGCCAGCAGCGTCGATTGCACGGCCGATGCGGACGGTGGCGATACCGACGGCGGCGGCGACCTTGCAGCAGGCGCGGAGCCCGTCGTCTCTAGCGGTGATACCACTGGCGCCGCCTGCGTGCGTGGGTCCGCGGTCGCGGCGCCCGCAGACGACGATTCTTTCTCGGGCACTGACACAGACAAGATCGCATTTCAGTTCATATCTCACTTTTCGCGTCGATGCACGGGATGCAAGTGGAATTGCGTGGGCAGAAATGTACTTAGCGAATACACATCGGATATGATAAGCACCTTTCTCTGTAGCCTCTTTCACCGCCTTTTGCAGTCGCGTCAGTACATCGGACGGGAACGTATGGCCCTTGACCCAGATATCTAGAATTTTCTTGGACTTTTCCTGCCATAGGGAGAAGAGATTATCGTGGTTAGATACGTTGACCTGCGACTGCCGCCTAGAAGTAAGGAACTGTACCCTCACGACCGAAGCGGCGGAGGTTTTACGACGAGTTGCAGAATGATAGACCTGCACCAAAAATACGGGCAGCGTGTTTCAGAGCGCACCTCAGGGGAACCCACCCCTGCGCTACTCCACAGCCAACGAATTACTTGCGTTGGACCAAACCGCCTCGTTCGGGTATGTATGTGGTGCCCCGGGAGACTTTCGAGACAGGTCTATCGATCCGCAGCTCGCTGTACGCATTACCCCAGAGCGACGTAGGCGGACCAGAACGTTACGCCAGATAGATTCCGGCGTACCACGATGGGAACGGCGGCGCCTCGTTGCGGCTTGTCGTACCGCTTTGGAACAAGTATCACAGTCACGTGATATGGCGCGCTGTGAATAGACGAACACGCCGCCGCCGCGATAGTATACATGACACGGAAATCCGCGCCTTGTGACGGTGGCGAGTTCGCCGTGCATGTCATATGCGAGCGTGACCGCTTGTCGATCGCAGGCGGGGCTTGGCGACGAGTGGCAAGCGACCATGGTTATGAAAGCAAACTATGCCCGCGGCGTAGACATGGGACGCCTTTGCGCTGTCTCTATCAGTTGAGACAAAGAAAAGGCAACTAACCTTGGCATCTGGATGCTTTGTTGTGACCATGTCCTGGAAGAGGCCGTCGAGGACGCCCTCGATTTTGAGCAAGAAGGTTGCGCAGTTCCCTGGCTCCGTGTTGAGATCGCCAACTAGGTTATGCTTGTTCACTTGACTTCTCGCGGCGCGAGCGAGCGCATCGAACGCATATAGGCTGTTGATCTTGTGCGCGGGTGAAAGGGACTTGTGTGTGCGGTAGAGGATCGAGACTAGTTTCGTGTCGTTCTGCGTCGCAGCATTACAACACGGCGACGTCGGTGAAAGAGTACTAAGCTCACCTCGATTGTTTTCAAAGCGATGTCCGTCAATTCCTTCACTTTTGAAGCCGACAAACGCTTCGCCCGAACAATCTCTTTCAGGGTACTTTCGAATGTCTACTGCCGCTAAGCTCAATTCAGCGCGAGAGCTTTGGGGGTACATACCTCAGGCGAGGCCATTCTGCATAGGTATGTTCCAACGAGAAGAAAAATGAATAGAGATGGTCCTGGACGAAGAGTCGGGGTGATGGGAGGAGGGAGGAGTGTTTGACGTTGTTTACGACCTGGGTCTGTGCGTTTACGCATCCAAAAAAGGTATGTCCCCCCAAGGTCCCCTGGGCGAACGGCGGAGGCCGTTCGACGCTCAAACACTCAACGTTCGACCGACGCTGACTTTGCAAAATATTCTACAATTGAAGGCGAGTCTTCTCGGAATTAATATACACCCCACATTGTTTACTTCGATGTTTAAAATATAGCCGCGATATGTGTACGCTTCCACTACACGCAGTTGTCGATTGCGTCGGCCCAGACGCAGACAGGGTCACCCTAGCTGTCTGTTCTAGGATATACCATGCACAGTGCACTTCATTCCATCGCTGACTTCTCAAGGATATGTCCATCAGTTTCTTCACACCGAATTTTCCATTCAGTCATTTTACTGTGTTCATCCCCCCACGCACCGCATATAACGATACAGGCCGCTAAGTTGACCCTGACAAGAATCGGGGATCTACACGTCGACGAGCTCGTATCGGCTCCACACAGCCTATCACGCCTCAAAGGGCTCCATATTCATGACACCACGGTGTTAGGAGTACTGTGAAACCTGTAGCGTCCCTTTCTTAAACCTTATCGTTTAGTTTCATCGAGTTACGTGACAGGGCGTGCACGTTGACCTATATTCCCAGCCTCTTTTCGCATCTGCACGAGCTCGATTGTCGTGGTGTCTTGCTTCCTCTTCCAAAACCACGCGATGTGGAAGATCTTCATTCTCTCCCAGGGCCCTCAACATATGCCTTCTTCCCGTCTTGCGCCATACCTCCAATGCCGGCTGGATATTTGTTATGTTCTCGCGGCCTGTGGTATCTTCGACAACAACATTCTCGTTGGCATAGACAGCCTCTTCGGCCAAATATTCCTATCCATCGTTACCCTTTACTTCTGCATTCCCTGCGCGGCGACTCCCCCGAGTAAGTCTCCGTGTAGCCAGTCAGTGCGTACATCTAAATTGCAATTCTCAGATTTCGATTGGCTGGACCCCCAAGCAAGCCAAAATCTGCGGTCAGTGATGATCCTGTTCGGATCATGGGCTATGGACGCGTACAAGGGTGTAGTGGAGATCCTAAGACGGGTGGCCTGCCCACGCATGAGCGTCGCGGTCCCTCTCGACCACGGCGTTTCCAAGATAATTCGTCACCTCAAAGCGCTACGCCCCGTTCTCGACTCTTTCGCGCACCTGGACCGTCTTGCTTTTGGCTACCCGTCGCATACAGATATCCCGCCGAATTCGCCTACGGATTCTAGAGACGCGGCGAAGAAGCACATGAAGGAGTATGACGAGCGGCGGATTCCCGAGTGGCAGATGGTGTTTGGCGCTGAGCCTGTGTTCAGGTGAGCAGGCGGTGACGGAGACCAGGGTACGAGAACCCGCCTGCGCATTTGTTTGGGAGGTGACGATTCCGCCCTAGGCATATGTTCAGTTCAGTTGCATTATTCTTGGATCGACAAACCCGACGAAACGCGTTCGCCATTGGGCGGAGTGAAGGAGGCGCGGCTACAGAAGCAAGGAGTCGTGATGATTCGTGCCACACAAAGCGCGCTGGCGCTTTTGATATCCCTCTGGCGCACTGCATCCACGCCCTGGATGGTCGGGGTACGCTCGGGAGCTCTGCTCGGGATGCCGTCAAGCGGACAACAGTTTGTAAAAAGTTCGGCCTGCCCGAAATAATCGTCGAGACTGCAGAATTCAGAGCAGCCTTCGGGTCACCTAACTGTGCACCAGCGTTAGAGAGCAAAGCCCCATTACCCCGACAGGCCGCCTAGCCCCGTAGGTGAGCAAATCCTCATTTGACTCAGGACTATGCAAATGGCGATAGATCGATCATCGTCACATCTGTAGGATTTTCCGAGAGCAGACTGTCATACGGGGAGGTGCTGGGACAGCGTTTTCTCCCCGCACTTGAACCTGCCAGTGTATGCGTACTAGACCTTGCAGTCAGCGGGGGCGACAGCTCATCCCACCTTGGACCCGGACAAGAAGCTCAAGGTATTGATCGCAATGCACATTGCGTGACCGGTACAACAGCTTCTTCCGCCTCCACGATGGTGCGTATCGACGCCTATCAAGCGTTTACTCGTCCGACTTACTGCAAAGGTCTAGCACGCGTCGGTGTACCTGCTTTATTTGCGCCTCGGTAGGGCAGCGCACACGCTACAGGATTCTCGGAAGTAGCCAGTGACGCCAGTCCAGCCATCTCAGTACTCTCCTTGTATAACCGAATACCCGACTGTGGCCGTACAATGACCGCGGCGATGGACAGTCCCAAAGTGAGTAAGACGGCTGATGCACAAGCCGCAATAACATCTGTAAGCCTTGCTAGATATCACAAGTTGTAACACTGCTCTCGCCTATTAGCCGTGCTCCTCAACAGTCCCAGACACGTATTGAATGCTCAGGTCCACGTCCAGAAATACACCATCCCACTTTGCAATCGTGACCTTCCATGGGCGTTCCGATCAAATTGGACTCTTTGCGCTCGCTGTAACGACGGACAGAGCGCAGGCTCGCGGGTTACCGACAGTGGCTTCGTGGCTGAAAGCGCGTCTCTCGTCCTTCACAGACCCTTCAAAAGGGAGACAGCATCCTCGCTCCACCTCCAGATCCAACAATCCCCAGCAACACAAACATGGAGTCGACATCCGTTGTGATTCTTGTCTTTGCTCTTCTCATCACCGTCGGTATCGCCTCCAGAAAGCGGAGCACCCTGAAGAACCCTCCGGGCCCTCCTCAGCTGCCGATTGTTGGCAACCTATTGAACTTCCCAAGAGGCCACGATTGGATACAGTTCCAGAAGTACAGCAAGGAATTCAGTAAGTTTCAGCTTTCGTGCCTAGTCATGCAACTAATGTACGGTCTGCTTTAGACTCGGACCTCCTCTACTTCAGGTTGTTCTGGAACCGTGTCGTTGTCGTTAACTCTGCGAAGGCCGCTAGGGACTTGTTCGAAAAACGCTCCAATGTGTACTCTGACAGGTACGATACGTTGCCAGTTTATGAGGCGCATTAACTGACTAGTTGATTACAGGGAGAAGACTGTCATGGTTTACGAGCTGTAAGTGACTAAGTAGTGGTCCTCACCTGTTGCTGATCATCTGTATACAGTACTGGCTGGCACCGCAACATCGCTGTGATGGAGTACGGCGACCGCTGGCGCATGCACCGTCGCAACTTCCACCAGTACTTCCGTCCCGATGCCATCCCGAACTACCACCCGCGTGTCACCCTCGGTGTGCACAGGCTGCTCAACTCGCTGCTCGAGACCCCCGAGGAATTCGCCACGCACATTCGTTTGTAAGTACCACCTGGATCAATGTTTTCGGCACATCGCTCATCGAGCACAGCATGTCTGGCTCTACCACTCTCGACATCGTGTACGCCATCGACCCGATGCCCAAGCACGACCCAATCCTCGAAGCCGCCGAGGAGGGTGTCGAGTGCTTGTCGGAGATCATCAACGCTGGATCTTACCTTGTCGACTCCGTTCCGATTCGTAAGCATCGCGTATAGTACCTTGCCTGTACCCCAGTGGATCTGACCCCCTTGCGACAGTCAAGTACTTGCCCGAGTGGTTCCCCGGTGCCGAGTTCAAGCGCCAGGCTGCCCGCTGGAAGGAGAAGGTCGATGCCCTCCACTTGCGCCCCTACGAGGTCGCCAAGAAGGCCTGGGTACGTCTTGTGTCACCCTGTAGCCAGATAGAAGTGCTGAAGTGAATTCCATAGGACTCCGGCAACGCCAAGCCCTGCATTGCGACCACCCTCCTGGAGAACCTCGACAAGGCGGCTGATAAGGCGGACTACGAAGACATGGTCATCAACGTCACTGCCATGGCCTTCCAAGGTACACACTTCTTTTCATCCACGCATGAATCCTGAGCTAATCACGGTCTTAGCTGGAACGGATACCGTATGTCCTTTCGAGGCTCATCCGCTTACACTCTATCTAACCATGATCACAGACCGTGTTGACCCTCACTACCTTCGTCCTGGCCATGCTCATGTTCCCTGAGTGCCAGAAGGCTGCCCGCGAGGAGATTGACCGCGTCGTCGGCAGGGACCGCCTTCCCGAGTTCAGCGACCGCGAGTCGATGCCGTACATCACGGCCATGGCTCACGAGGTTTTGAGGTGCGCTGATTGCCCCATGCTTTGAAAGAGGGCAAGGCTGATAGACACATGTCAGATGGCACCCAGCTGTCCCTCTCGGTCAGTGTTAGAGTTCGCTGATTTACTTGCACGAAGCTGATAGCATATCTTGCATGCAGCTGTCCCGCACAAGACCTCCACCGACGACACGTACGAGGGCTACTTCATCCCCAAGGGCACGATCATCGTCGGAAACTCGTACGCCATCCTCCGCGACGAGAAACGCTACCCCAACCCGGAGGTCTTCGACCCGACCCGCTTCCTCACCAAGGACGGCAAGCTGAACCCCGACGTCCCCGACCCCACCGAGGCGTTCGGCTTCGGCCGCCGCATCTGCGCGGGCCGCCACTTCGCAGACCACGTCCTCTGGCTCACGATCGCGAAAGTGCTCGCCGTCTTCCACCTCGAGGAGCCGCTCGACGCCCAGGGCCGTGTCATCAAGGCCAAGGAGGACTACACCACGGGCATGTTCAGGTACGCCACGCCCACCCCACTCTACCCCGCGCTGTGGACGATGCTGACGGGTGACTTGCAGTATGCCCAAGAACCTCAAGGCCACCTTCAAGCCCAGGTCCTCTGACGCGGCCAAGATGATCCGCGCTTCCCTGGCTGATGCTTAAACGTCCGCGACATCGTGCCCACGTACTTAGATCTATATTAGACAAAACTCCACATCGCATCGCAAAGGGCCTGCTGAAATATGCTGTATGTAGATTGTGTACTAGATCGCATACTATACATTTCTGTTAATATTGTAATATTTGCGGAAACGTGAGGGCGGATGGCGGGAAGTCGTTTGGCAAACTGTGGCGTATGTCCACTTCCGAGGTGGTATACCGCTCGGATGGTAGCAGAGCGCAGACAGGTTCTACTGCGTGTAGACATGAACATCGAATGTAGACTGAGACGCGTACGTACGCGTTTGCCGTCTTTATGCCTAATGCTCAGCTTCTAATTCGCCTAGGAATTCCGAGACCTATGACAACCAGCGATATTCCAAGTGTGCTGTCGAGGTTCTGCCAGGGGAACAGCTATGCGACCCTTACTTACGCGTAAAAAATAGAGCCCTATGATAGGTGACTATTCCTAGGTAGAGAAATTCAAACGCAGAAATTAGAGATAGAAAAGTTTGACATCACAACGCACAGGCCAAGCTATACTTACCTCATGCGTCTATGTAGCAAGCCGTGGTCCCCGCCCACCACACCGCAGCCGCTCTCTTAGCCTCTCAACGTCCAATGGCCAATCTCCACCCACCCTCACTCGTCCCCGGCAACGGCGCCCGCTGCGTCCGCCCTGCTTCGGAAGTCTGATCATGGGCGACGCATCGCCAAGGGGTGCACGCGCCGGTTTTATCACGGTGAGTCCTCCCGAGCCAGAGAGTTGATGATGACGACACTGTCAATAATTACAGCATATTTCGCAGCAGCTGAGAGCTCCGCGCCGGCTAATCGCCACGGTGCGGGGGTATTGAACGGCGACGGGGAAAGCGTGGTAATATCCTTGCTGTCTCCACCTATTTATAAAAACATGTCGTAAGATTTGTGGGGTAAATATGCGCTACCTGCTCCTTGTCGCCAGCTTGTGGAATAGCTGCTGTAGAGCGTACTGGAATCTAAATCGGCGATCACATCAACCGCAGTCGCTCAAATTCAGTATGGCAAAGCAGTTGAACCGCTGGTATGAGCAAGCTTGTGTATTGCACGGCCCTGTGGTGAGCAGTAAAAGTAATTTGACTCAGACTCGGGAGCTACCACGTAGTACCCTGACTGGGGCCGATCCGATTTCCTGCAACACGCCGAGCGTTTCCTGCCATCCTTGCGGGGCCAACGCTGTACCTGCTGTAGCGACATAGAGTCAGTGATTTGTAGTCTAGGGAAATATAAACATAAACATCATTGAGCGGAGGGGCCAAAGGACGTTGGTGGTAGTAGTAAATGGGGACTTCAAGTCCTGCCAGGTGACTTCGACTGTCATCGTGTACACATAAGCACTAGACAGAGCGGGATGATGGCTTATGTAAGCAGGAGTTGGCTATCTTAGGTAAGCAGGAACACAACGCCTTCCTATTCCGCTCTCCTTTGAGTGTGTCTTGCGACAGAATATCTTTTGATTTTGGCTAACTAGGTGAGAAAACGGTCGTTGGTAGCGGATGGTGCTCGATTATGAGCACATCGTCGATGCATCACAGGTCAGTCGGTCAAAAGTCATAACAGATCTCTAGACGATTTTTACTTTGTGGGTTTGCGAGAGCTTAGGGTGAGCAGTCTTATCTCTCTGCTCCTGCATTCTCTCACTCCTGCTCTCAGGAATTGGGCAGTGTCCGGAATCGCGTCTTGAAAATTTCAGGGTGCCGGATTCTACGGTACACGTGGCGAAACGGGACATGACTTCTCCGAGACGCGGCACACAGTCAAACGCTACATAACGAAGGCGAGCACTTCAGCCATCCTCTCGTTGTCCGCGTGCTCTGGACTCCCATGCCATTCAAATTCCCGTATGATCGTCTTTCTCTTTCTCTCTTTCAGCTGACTGCTGCAACTAGTCCGTATCGCCGCCAGAGTTTCATCGCTTCGAGCGCGCATCTGACTAACTTGCTCTTCGTCGCCTTACACAGGAATCCATGCATCGATAACAGAAGTCGGATCTATCTGGACTTCTCCTCGTCGTACCTTAAGGTACGCACGGCCACCTACAATAATCTACGGAAACGTCCTACCAATCACGACTTTTCGAAGTCCAGAAAAAGCGGTCAAGTAGCTCATGGAGCACACGGCCCGCGCTCAGAAGTTTGCACGATTCAACTAAGATCTGAAACCTAGTCGGACGCTCCGACAATAGGGTCCTTACCTTCATTTCAACGGTACAGGAGTCTAACACACCAATTACCGCCGAGCCACTCCAATATGAGAGGCCTAGGCGAGGCGCACAAACCGTATCCATCGTATGCTATTGCACACCACCGGAGAACGGTAATCAGCCATTCCGACACTGCTTCCGACCGCCGCTGCTGAACTTCTCGTGAGCTGGGCGTGGTCTTATCAGATGTACCAGGAGGTTTATAACCGCGAGCAGGTACTGTGTCGTGCTCGTTCACCTGAACAATATCACAACATCCCTGAATTCCGCTCGAGAACATGGACAACATCTATACTCTGTATCTCATATTCGCGGTGCTCCTCACTCTCGCTATTGCGCGGATTCAGAAGCGCAAGGATAGGTTCCCACCGGGCCCACCAGGGCTTCCGGTTGTGGGTAACCTATTCAATTCTCCCAAGGGTCATAGTTGGCTGGCTTACCAGTCATGGAGCACGCTCTATGGTACATGGAGACCCTCATCCTGTGCGCTAGCATGTCGCTCACACGATCCCCCCACAGGCTCTGATATCATCCACTTCAAGCTCTTCTCAAATCATGTATTCGTTGTCAGTTCAAGTACCGTAGCAAAGGAGCTCTTCGAAAAACGCTCTAACATATACTCAGACCGGTATGTACTTACGTTCATCAAGCATCCAGCCGTCCCACTCCCCAACAGACACCAGAAAGTGATGGTCCATGAGTTGTAAGTGGCATATTACAGTCCTAAAAAACTTCCCTCTTACAATGTATGATCCGCAGGACCGGGTGGGACCGCAACCTGGCTCTCATGTCATATAGCGAGCGGTGGCGTACGCACCGCAGGCACTTTCACCAGTACTTCCGCCCAGACGCCGTGCCCGCATACCACCCCTGCATCACCACGGAGGTACACAAGCTTCTGGCTGCTGCGCTCGATGCCCCGAATGACTGCATCAAACACTTCCGCTAGTAAGAGGCTTATATTGTATTGCCGTCAGAATCTTGCGTTGACGAAGTACAGCATGGCCGGATCGGCGACGCTCAATATCGTGTACGCAATCGAGACGCAGCCAGAGGACGACCCCATCCTGATAGTGGCAGAGCGCGGCGCGCAGTGTCTATCCGAGATCGTGAACGCCGGGTCGTTCCTCGTTGACTCAGTCCCTGCCCGTAAGTCGCCTCCCTAATCTCATCTACAGCAAGTCATTGATGGGCGGATGAAGTGAAATATGTTCCAGGGTGGTTCCCTGGTGCGGGCTGGAAGAAACAGGCGGCTGTGTGGAGAGAGCAAGTCGACGCGCTGCACTTCCGGCCCTTCGAGATCGCGAAGGCGGCCTATGTATGTGACTCTCTGCGTACTGATGGTATCTTAAACAAGGCTACTTTAGGACTCGGGCAACGCGAAACCTTGCATCACGACTTCTCTACTTGACGGCCTCAACAAGAGCGCGGACAAGAAAGAGTATGAACAGATGGTCATCAACGTCACAGCGCTGGCATATCAAGGTAAGCTATTGTCTCTTGGCCTCCGCTGCTAGCAGCTGATAGAAACATCCTACACTAGCTGGGACAGATACAGTATGACCCATCTCCTGCGGTGGAATCTAGTGCTAACTCGAATGACAGACCGTAACGTCCCTGACTACGCTAGTTCTTGCGATGCTATTTTATCCCGAGGTACAGGCGGCTGCAAGGGCAGAGATTGATCGTGTTGTAGGATGCGATCGCCTTCCGGAGCTGGGAGACAAGGAGTCACTGCCGTACATCACGGCGGTGACGAAGGAGGTTCTGCGGTACGTCTGCTACGAGCTCCTATGATGATGCTTGACACAAAATCGACCTTAGATGGCACCCGGCACTCCCGCTAGGTACGCCAGAGCTATCACTATGAACATGAGCGAGCCCAATGATATATTTCCTTCCAGCTGTCCCGCATCGTACAATTGAAGATGATGAGTATCAAGGGTACTTCATACCGAAGGGATCACTTGTCATCGGAAACACATGGTTCGTCTTTATGCACTAACCTCCTTGCCTCTCCGCCAAATAAAAATGTCTAGGGCAATCCTCCGCGACCCATCACGCTACGCCAATCCCGAGATGTTCAACCCCAGCCGCTTCCTCACTTCAGAGGGCACACTAGACCCAGATGTACCCGACCCCACCGAAGGATTCGGCTACGGCCGCAGGATCTGCGTCGGTCGGCATTTCGCGATGGACATCATGTGGCTCACGGTTGCAAACGTACTTGCGGTGTTCGAGATCAATGAGTCTGTGGATGCGTTCGGGCGCGTCGTGAAGGCGAGGGAGGAGTACACGACGGGGTTGTTCAGGTATGTGATCATCAGGCACACTCTAGGGTCCTTGGCTGAGTGTTGTGAATGGCGCAGCGCGCCGAAGGATATGAAGGCGACTTTCAAACCGAGGTCGGCGGCCGCCGTCAAGTTGATACGCTCTGTTGTAGCAGAATCGTAGGTTCAGACGCTCCGAGGCTCTCAAGATTATGTTCATCCACTGCATACGTTCTAGTAGGTCGAAGATAGTACTGTGGTGGCACTTATGAGATCTGACGAAATACAAATTGCAGCTGTTGGTGAGACAGTCCGCAATTTGAAGCCACTTTCGAGTGGAAGTCCAACGGAGGTCGTGTATTCAATGTAAATCAATGACTCTGTTCCATGTTATCAATCAAAGTATAAACGTGAAAAGCTACCAACAGCCTTGTCAACTTGCAGCCACAGCTCACCCTGACCTCCGCGAATAACTCTATTGACTGCTAGTCTGCGAGAACCGTCCCGTGGATCATGCTAGGCAGGGGTATACCTGTGGGGTTTCGCCGTGCCGCAATGCCAGCACTATTTTTCACGTGGGACGAGGTTGTAAAATTTCGCTTTCTCCTCGAGATAGAGATACTCGTCCTCTGTTTCGAATACCCCTGGAGGCTCGGGTCAGGCAGCATTTTTTGATATCTCCGAGAATGTCCATGATTCCACGAATTACAGACTGACTATGAAAGCGAGTTTCCAATTTCATGAGCTGATATCATTGTGTCTAGATTATAGTGGTCATATTCGGTGGCCGAGCCCGACTCTTGAGCTGGAGACAGACGTAGAGTCATTGGCAATCGACACTGATTCAATCATGCCTCTCTAGGCAGACACAGCGCCATCGTGCTCGACCTTCGCGTTGCTCGACGCCCGGATCCCTCTGCCAGCGGACAACCCGTCTGTCTCGGTGTACTGCTCCATTTGTACCATCACAGGATACATAGCCATGTTACAAGGGTGCTGGAAAGTTCGGCCCTCGGATGGGATGGAAGACAAAAGCTGGGTGTGGCTCTTGAACGCTCCGCCCATACCAAAGCGGATGATGATGAGACAGTACGCGATACCTGCGATTGAGGGACACTGAATCCGCAGGCCGTCAGTTATGCTTAAGGAGGATAATTTACTAGCTCACCAAATCGGTGATCACATAATTCCAGATTGACTGGCGCGCGAACGCGACGAAAAGCGCAATGATGCATGCACTAGGCAGAGTGATGAGCGAATGAACTCGGATAGAGCCAACTGATACAATTACGTATAGAGGGCGGCGCTTTCGATAAGGATCGCCACGACGTTCTAAGTATTGCAGGTGAATAGTGAGCACAAATTCACCGGCCCCACGATGGTCTCTCACCGATGAGGAAAATGATCGAAAGTAGGGGGTAGCATGCCTTACGAGGCGATGGCTTTGCCATATCTTGTATGACAGAAACGCTACAGTTTGAGCCGGCTTCATCTGTAGGCGTGCTGCTGGATAGACCTGGATGATTACGAACCAGTGCAATACGTGTTTGTGCTGTGGTGATATAAATTAGCCCTCTTACGGCGTTGTATCCTCGTGCTGTTGTTCACTTACACCACATCACAAGCCAAAGCGGCGAGCTGCACTGCTAATGCACCTGATACGAGCGTAAGCATATATAAAGTAGACAAATCGCTGACGCGTCCCTACTTCCGAACGGCAGTAGCTGAATCGGAGCTTTCTCGATATTTTGAGGCACCGATGCTATTTTCAAGAACAAGCTAGAACACACTATGAAGTGCTTACGTAAATGGGGTTTTCGAAATCGCGGCAAGTGCTTATGCAGCTACCTATGAAGCCGACCAGGCAGCAAGTTGGCAGGATGACGATGCTCCATTTGCGTTGGCAGACCATCCATACCCGATAAATCTACGAACGTCAGCAGTGAGTAGACGAATACGCCACCGTACGTATTGTGTCAGCACATGCTCACCAGCAAGCTGTTCGCGACGCTAACTTGTACTTGGAGTAAGGCTATTTTGGAAATGTTTGCGGCATCGAACGGACTAACAGCAAGGAGAGTAGCTGTAGAGGCGTCGGGGAAAGAGCCGATGACCGGAAGTAGTGCTGTTTTCAATATGATAGCCATTTACTGTTGCCACAATTCCGGCTGAGGGGGCTAACACTCTAGGCATAGGGTATGTGCTCACCGCTGTGGCAAGAAGGAACATCAGTATGTTAGCGAGGGCGATTAATTTGGTCATAGTGGTCCGGCTGGTATGCCGTTTTTTCACGAGGTAGAATATTTACGCAGCGAACGCTGCGGAGTATACCCCTAGACAGCGGTTAACCACACATGAGCCATGCACAAGGAGGTTCGGGGGTAGGCGGGCGAGACTCACCATATAGCAGTAGTGCGAGTAGATGTCCGACGCTGACCGCGACCGCAAGCGGACGATCATCCATATCAAACGCGGACGAGTGAATATACTGTAGGAGCCACTAGAGTCCATAGGGATTATATAACGCACGAGTGAAACCTTACAACACGGTGTCTCAAAGCTACACGGTACCTAACTTATTTTGTTCATCGGGTTGAGGTTAGTTAAATCAGGTATCTTTGAAATATCTTAGCACGAACGTGAGCAGTTAGCGAAAACAGGCAACCGATAGTATGCGTGAACGGCACTAGGAGATATATCGTACTGTTTCAATACACTGTGAGGATCCGAGGCACACGCGTATGTTCACCGGTCAAAGGAACTCCTGGCAAGGCAATAACAGTTACAGTATAACGAGGCCATGATACGGAGGCAGTTTCCTGACTTACCGCGACGGGCATCTGCTGCGCACGAAAAATCTTTCATGCGCTCTAGAGGGCAAAAGTCGATGTACGTCGTGCATGGTGTCTTCCTACCTTAGTGAAGATTAGGATGGTCCGTTCTGGAATTCAACATACGCGAATGGGCGCGTTGTTCCCCACGCTCAGAACGGCCGACGATGTGAGTGAGCACCTGTGTGCGAGGGGCGGTGCCTCCTCGATGGTCGTAGCCCGATATCAGAGGGGAAAACAGCAACCAGTTGGTCGTTGTGGGGATCAGGAACCACGCACGACAGGTCCGCTCCATGCAGGCCCGTGCGGCAGAGAGGACGCCGTAAGGCGATCGCGATGCACACGTCGTCGACACCCGCACCACATCGCCGCCCGCGGGCGGGCGCGCTGGGCGGGCGTGACCGGGGGAGGGGGGGCGCGAGAATCAGGTTTCGGTACTGCCCGCCGCCCATCATGCATCTGTCCGGGGTCTCAGATAATGTGAAGAAGTGGAACCTTCCTCCGCAGATGGAAAGGGACGCTGCACGGAGGGGAGAAGGTATCAGAAGCTCGTCGTGGACGGAAGAGATGGATTGCACGCGCACCTCACGTACAGAGAACGACGAGGGCTGGAAATAGGTTGATTGTTGCCAGACGTCTCACAGCCTCGCCGCCGCCTCGCCGCCTCAGGCAAACCGCCGGCTGCGGTCGATAAGTGGCAAAGGAGTGTATTCGTGCTGGAAGATGCGTGGATAACAGGAAATATAACAATATATGCACAGCGCTCGGGACGCAGCCTCGGGCGACCACCGACGACAGCGGGTGCACGGGGCCGGCCCCAATATGAGCTACAACAAAGGTATCTAGATGGCGCCTCCGTGAATAGACCGCGGCTGAGCGCGGTGCACGCAGGACCCACAACAGAGACGGGAGAACAGGCAATGAAGAGGAGAGACTGTGTTTGACCAAATCAAACGGAGACCGAGAACGAGGGAGTTGAAGAGATGCTGGCTCTTCACGAGGATGGCTGGTAGACCTTCACGGAGGAGATCGCCCACTGCGCGTCTGGAAAGGGGAAAGTTAGCTGCGGGCTGACGCGATCATCGAGGGCGGGCACTTACACTTGAAGTTGCTGGGGTCTGCGACGAAGTCGGCGCACGTTCCAGGGCAGCCGTCGTTGCTGAACGATCCACCCGCCCAGTCACCGCAGAGGGTGGTGTCGATGACGATGTTGTGGTCGTGGAACCGAGCAGGGGTATCGCACGAGTCGTTGTTCGGGAAGTTCGCAACAGGCTGGCCCCAGGACGAGGGGTCGGGGTTGCCGTTCGTGATGTCGGACGGGATCGAGCCGCGGGGAAAGAACCAGACCATGATGCCCTGGCTGTCCCACTTGTGCGCGAACACGCCGCCGCCCTGGGTGTTGAAGCCGTGGCCGAAGGAGCTGTTCCCGTTCTGGGTCACCGCGCAGCCGGAGTTGTCGCCGTTGGCGCTCGTGCACGTCGGGCTGACGAGGTGGCCCGTCATCGCGCTGACGGCGTTCGAGATGGTGCAGGTGGGACCCGTGTGCAGCGTGATCTGGTTGACCGTGTTCAGGTTGACGCCCTCTGGGTAGTCGATCAGCGGGTCGTTAGGCGCGATCTGAGCGATGTGCACACGCACCAATGATGTCGATCTCGCCGGCGTTGGGCCAGTCCGGTCCTACAGTCCAGTAGGCTGGCCACACACTGCAGCCATGGGGCATGGAGAAGAAGTCGGCGATGAACAGGCCGCTGTTGTACGACTTGCTGGAGGTAATGCGAACGCTGCACGCGCAAGGCGCGTTGGAATACAATGCATCACAGTTCAAGGTTTAAGCATGACACTCACGAGTTACGCGGCTGGCCCGAGCTCAGCTGGGTGGTGGAGTCGACGCCAACCTTGATGGTGCCGTCGGACTGAACAAAAGCAAGGCCCTTGCTCGCGGCGTCCTGCTGGCCGAGGTAGGTGACCTGGCCACTGGTAGGGTCTTGGCCGGTGAAGAAGTCCCAGCCGCTGCGAAAGCAGTTAGAGCCAAGTGCATTGGGTCAATGCAAGTGAACGCACTCGAAGAAGCTCTGCCCCGAGTAATCATCCTCCAGCGTGTAGGTCACTCCGCGGCGTGCGAGTCCGGGTGTGCGTGCTTGCCTTGCGTGACGGCGGTGAGCACCCTGCGACTGACCAGCGAGCGCGACAATGGGTAGGGAAATAAGTAGAGCTGCGAGGGCATGCATGTTGGTGTAGGGTGGTGGAAAGACTGGCGGACAACGAGGCTCTAGGGGGCAGGGGTATAAGTAAAAGACAGGAGGGGCTCAGACACCGTTGACAAAGGAAGGGTCAGTCGAAGCGGGAGAGAGAAATGAAGAATGAGCATGGCCGTTGCGAAGGCCTTTTAAATTTCGACAAGGCATCAAGTGGCTCCCCCGAACCTCGAGGCACATGCAAACTGCTAAAAGAACAACCTATGAGCATCTTCTTTTGCTCGCCATCTCAGATCAGCATCATCTCGGCCTCGTTTTCAGGACAAAACCGCTCCTAATCGGGAGATCTCTGGCCAAAGTCGGATCGGGGGCCGCCACGCCCCGTCGCGGACAACGCAGCGGCCACCCAAAGGACGGCGAACCCCGCCCGCCAGACAAAAGGTCGTTGTGGCCTGAATATTGTGGCCCAACTGCCGCCGCATCGGGTGTGCGCAGTCGGGGAAATCGCTCGCACGGCTTCGGCATGGACGTGCTTGAACAGCCTCCAGCGCACCCTGACTACGAGCTGCTAGCCAAGTAGACCCTGGATAAGACACTCGACTTTGCCTTGTCCGTGCAAGATGTATGACTGTCGATTCTACAAGAAGACAATGTCTTTAGCGCACAACGCATAACGAGGACAATGCAGGGTGGGTACGGCGCTCGGACCCTTAATCTTGGAGTGGGAGGATTAAGGAGGAGGCAAATAGGACTCACATCGCTGCTCTGCACGTGTAAAAGGCTTTCGGCCCTGCATTATCGGCCGCCGCAGGGTGTTTTACAGCCGCCCACATCTTGAACTTGATGCATCATGCATACGCCAGCCAAGCTGTTGGTTTCCAACTGACCATACGCGACCTGGATTTCTGTTCGACGACAGTACTGTTTCCCCATCACATCAAGAAACTCGGGGCCGGGATCAGTACGTCGTCGAGGTGGGCGGTGGTGAGCTGAAAGTAGTAGCGACGGGCAGCACAATTTGCTGCGAGTGGTTCAAGACGAAGGAATATGCATGAAAGCGAGAGGAGAAACAAAATTCACCCCAGTAACATGTCAAAATATGCAAGAGTCTGGATCTGTGTTGTATGAGAGGAAGCTCAGATACCACTGCAATACCCGACTCGGTTACAGGCCACCCATGGAGAGAAATCAAGCATGTGTCGTAGAAGTATGTATCATGAGCTACGGCAAGCGATTAAGCGAAGAAAATATAGCACTCCGACTGCGTCCGCGAATGGACGTGGCCTTTGTGGCGCCCCGACACTGCCCCAAAGCGGAAGGAGTCGGGCTCCGAGTGATTCTTGCATAATTATAATCCATTGCAATCAAGTGTACCACACTATATTGCAATAGTTCGTACAAACTAGATGATGCAGATAAGTCGGCAGAAGTACGATGAGGAAAAAACGCCGTACCACTACATGCGGAAAACGTTCACTTTGCAGTCCCAACTGCACGTTCCCAGAACACCCTCTTCGAACAGCGACCACGCACAACCAACCACAAACTCCGTATGGGGATCGTGTATATACACAAGCTTGCTGGCTTCTGGCGCAGGTGCCGTCGCCCACCTGTTTCGAAACGGAATTATTGGCAACAGCAGCTGAGGGCAGCCACCAGACGACTTACACGCGGCATGTCATGTCGTAACTGGCAGTGGCCAGTAGGTCCGGACGGTGGGGACACCACTGCACCTTGCGCACGGCCCATTCGTGCCCGACGAGCTGCGACTCGCACACCCCGCCGACGCCAGGGGCCTGCGCGGCCTCCGCGCCGAGCTTCACCATCCGGCAGTCCCATATCCGCGCGATCTTGTCCACGCCGCCGCTCGCAAGCGTGAACGGCCGGTACTTGTTCCAGTCGAGCGAGAGGATCTCGGTGCCCGATGCGGGCACCGTAAGCGCTGCGGCGGAGAGGGGCTGCGTGAAGCTGTTGTTCGCGGGACCCTGGGCGTACGCCGGGGCGCGCAGGTCGAAGATCTTGAGCGTGCCGTCTGTGGAGCACGTCGCGATGACATCTGGCTGATGCGGCGAGAACAGGGCCTGGTAGACGCAAGATGTATGCGCCTGCAGCGTCGTGATCGAGCGCGGTCGGTCCGGGCTCCACTGGCATTGCTATGAGATACGGTGGTCGCGAGGATAACGGGCGACTTACCAGCTTCACGGTGCCGTCCCACGACGATGAAATGAAAACGTCCTTCTTCAGGTTCGACCAGTCTACGGAGAACGCTTCTCGAGAATGTTCATGCCATGCACGTATGGGCAGGTCCTATCGATGCTTGCAAAGTCATGAATGTCGGCCAGACGATGCGCCGTCTAGTAAAGGGCACTCACATTGATCATCATGTCCCATAGCTTAATTGACCCGTCGCCCGAGGCGGTCACCAGCTGGTTCTCATGTATTTCGGACCATGCGACATCGTAGAGCGCGTCCTGAGTGTCGTATCTGCGCCAGTTACAGTCGATCGTCGTGAAGGAGCGACTGTGCTCACTGCTTGTTCAATACGAGGCTCGGTGCACCTCCCGGCCCAGGTCCGACTGAAGTGAGATGTAGCCGGCCGTTTCCTACGAGCCCGTAATTTGCAGCAGAAGCAGTCGCAAGCCGCCCTTCGTGAAAGGGCGACCACGCCAGCCCGTAGTGGGCAAAGCCAGGTGTCTGGAAATTCAGAGGCGGGGGTCTGTTCATGGGGGCGATGGCGGTCGAAAGGACAGAGGTGCTACAGGACCAGAGCGCGGTAGCCGAGGTGCGGGGTAAGTATCATATATCACATGCGGAGAGGAGGCGCCGCGCTCACCAATGCGCATCTCTGTTCCTACCATCCCGCAGGCGGTTCTGTCGTCCGCAACAGCGGCAAAGACCATCAGCCCAGCGGCCGCCGCCCAACGCATCGCAAGCTTTCTTGCGCCTGGAAACGTCACGACCATCACCGGTGCGGGCGTGAGCGTCGACTCGGGGATTAGAGCGTATCGTGGCTCGAAAGGTCGTTACTTGAACCCTAATTACAAGTCAGTATATGCGCTTTCAAGTATTGATTTGACCTCTCACGATAGCATATAGACCTATATTCGTGTGTCTTTAATGTCTCTATGCCGTATCGACGTCTGACTCTCGTCGTAGTATCAAGAACTCGTGGACCCGACGGAGAAAGGCTTTGCATTCCGCCAACGATACTGGTACGCCAATGTCTGTCGTCCCAACCTTCAGTCCTATATGACACCACTTCCCGGTAGGCTACGATCATACCTGGGCTACAAGCCTGTACAAGAAGCACGTCCGAATACCACGCACTACGCACTCGCAGCATTACAACATACCAACGTAATACCAAAACTCATCACTCAGAATGTCGACGGTTTGCATCACAAATCTCTTGCACATGTCTGGGACGAAGCACGCATGAAAGAACGCATATTAGAATTGCATGGATCGCTACATGTGCGTATCTGTCTTCCGGACCTGACAACCTCCACGCGTAGCTAATATGTGTGTTAGAAAGTTCAGTGCAGTCATGGGCATATCGTGGATCGGCAAACATTTCAAGACCGCCTCTCCGCTGCCAATCCCGAATGGAAAGTGTACATGGATGAGCTCGAAGCCACAGGGCAGAGACCGAGGACGAATCCCGATGGTGATGCAAGTCCCCGAGTACCATTTCAACGCGCATACATCGACTAAATTAGCTCTTAGGTCGCTTTAGAGGGCATTGAATACGATACATTCAAGGTTCCGGAATGTCCTGATTGTCTTTTGGATAATAAGCGCAATTCCATCGTGAGAACTGGATTTCCTACTGCCTGAAACGGATGGTTCTCACCTTACTTATAGTTGAAGCCTGAACTCATATTTTTCGGCGAGTCCATACCCCCCGAAGTCCGCGACCGGTCGTAAGTTCACAAAGCATTCATGGTCTCTCTAGGACGTTGCTTATACTGTTTCTCGCAGAATAGCGGACATAGAAGAATGTGACAGGCTATTCCTCGTAGGAACGACCTTGGCGACATATTCCGCGTTCCGGTGAGCATGCGACATTTTCGCAGCGAAATACCGCAGGCTGAATTATTCAAGACTCCTGAAACACGCGCTTGAGCTGAAGAAGCCTGTCCTTCTCTTGAATGTAGGCCCTACCCGAGCAGACCCACTCCCGGGCCTCGAGAAGATTGAACTCGCTAGCGGACTCGTCATGCGTGATGTCGTGAGAGCAGTCCTGTAAGTACCCGAACATACCCACTAGTGGCCAGTCCTCATTCGCGACCTAGAGGGAGTCGAGCGGCAGAAGATGCTGTGGTAGAAGAGATGCTACGAAGTGGAGTTACTCAGCCGCCAGACGACAGCGAGTAACACTGCTCTCGGGCATGCTACTCGCTTGTACAAATGCCACTGCTCGGCGTAATAGCAGGTTTTCCAATATCCATCGTACCGTATATGCTGAAAGCCGGTAAAAATCGGTAGAAATCGCGAGGAAGGCATCATGTCTATCTAGACGCGCCACCCGACAGCCTCCGAAAGTCAAGTTGGCGTATCGGTAGCCGCCTGCTAACTTTGGGCGCGTGCCCGAACTCGCTCTCCAGACCCATGTCCAACGAAATATTCGTCCTCAATCCAAGGTGCGCAGTCTTCTCGCTCTGATGTGCACTCATGCGCCCATCGACACCTGTCGTTAGAATCGAGACTGGACGCCATCGGGGCTATTTCATGGGGGGACAAAGCTCTCGGACATCGACTAGTGCCCTCTTCGTCTAGCCGGGTGACTCGGGCGAACATCAAAACGCGTCAGTCACGAATATCAATGTCATGTCTGGAGCCGTCGTGTAGCGCTAAAGTGTTCCGCCACACAGCGGCATGGTGTACGGATGGCGGCCATCGCGGGTTATGACGCCGCACATCATCACACTAAAATTCGCGAAATCAATAATATGGCTGCGACAGTGTAAAATACCGGTGGCGGACGGTATCACCCGTCCTCGACGGGGGCCAGAAGCCCCTCTGTCGACGGGTCGATGATGCATCAAGTCGCTTCAAATGCTATCCGAAGTCATGTTTATACCTGTTAAAGTACGCCCAATCAATTTAGCGATGCTCACCGGATCCTTTGGAGTATAACTGTGAGGGTTCATCGATTTTTCAGTAAATCCCTAGTGTTTTGCTAGCGTCTTTGGCTGCGGTTTGCACGGAGAGACTGTTAGAAGCTTACTGCGTACATTCAGCCCACTCTGAGCAGTAATGTCGTGTGGCGTCCGCCGTTCACGATCAAGTACCAGCGGAGCTTTCTGCCACCAATCGCCAAGAACCTGACGTTGGAATGCAAGTGGGATCGCTCGGAGGTATCAAATTGGAATCTCAGGACGAGGCCGTCGTTGGCTGGTATATAGTATATAAGATCGCTCACACCCTGGACCACGATCGTGATTTCTCGCCGAGTCAAGGATGGACCAGCTGCTCCAGGCATTTGGCCTCGCTTTGGGCGAGATTATTGCCCTGGTATTATACGGTTCGCCCCTCATGCTCGCCAGTGCAATCCGATTTTCTGACAAGTTCGCGTAGGCATCTACATAATGACATATGGACTTTCTCTGTATTTCTTGTTGAAGAAGAGACGCACTCATAAAGCCCCCATTAACAAAATAGTCGCTCTTTCCGGTATCGGAATACTACTCCTTGTGACCGCTGTGAGTATAAGCCAATTGATTAGAATTTCTCTGCTCACGACCATTCCTGTTCGTAGCAGCAGGGAATTAATTCATGGAATCTTCTTCATCCGTTCTTTGGCGACCAATTGGACACTTCTGCTGTTGGCTTATACGCAAAGAGCTCCAACACCACACAGTGTATAATCCATCAAGCTTTGTTCCTCGGACAACGTGTAATGCTGAATTCCCTCATGGTACGCGTATTAGTCGAGAAGTCTGGGACCAGTACTGATCGTCGTCTGGTGCGTAGCTTTACCGATTGTGGATCATATCTGAGCGTAGCATCTTGACCACGGGTTTTCCTCTATGTATCTTGGTCGTTGGTACAAGTAAGTGCGATCACGCGTCGTTCATTAGGGGTACCAACTTGAACGCATATTAGTATGCGAGGGTATCTACATCCATGGTGCAAGCTTATTATTGAAGGACTCACAGTCTACTCAATTAATCATCGGTAATATCTATAGCCCTCGTTCTAGTGTACAACAGACGTTTAGATCGAGTTTTAGGCAAAGTACTTATATCTGGGATGGTTTGCGATGTCTTGTACGCTTTCTTCCATCGCATGAAGCCTTCCTCGATTAACGACCAAGCAGCATGAACCTCTACTGCTCAGGTACGTGAGCGCCAACCTAGACCTCTGTCTTGCTAATGTTCCCAATAATTCAGCATACTTTACATACAAGATACTGAGTATCAGGCAGCTGGCGAAGTCTTCGGTGATATATCTTCGAGGATTTACATCATCTGTGCGTCTTGATGATCCTATCAGGCGTAAACTACGCATAACACCTCAGCTGTTTGCAGGAAATTCTAGTCATCATTATTGAAAGCGCGGTCCTCTACACGTAAGTGGAGTTCATCATCAGAGCATGCCCAGCCGTCTCATGTATCCAGCAGCACCTGCGTTGTGGCCATGCTAATTGCCTGCGCGGCCGGATCTCCCATTGGGGGTTTCGTTGTAGCATGTGTGGTCAGTACCTCGGGAGAAATGATACCCGGTCGCATCATTTATCGAAATTTCTAGACTGCACCGATAGCAGGTATAGCGTACTGTCTCATCATCATTCGCTTCGGGATGGGAACCTCATCTCACAATGCGGAAATATCTACATTTATCATTCTCCCAGCTGAAAACCCTACCTCTCCTTGCTAGAGTCGTAATCGTCATCACCCCTGTGCCCATTAGAGAAAGTGAGACCAATGGTTCACATAATCGTACATTACTCTGTGTCAAGCGGTATCGGCTCACTGGTTCATATTTTCTTCAATCCTGCGTTTCATACTTCAAGCCTCTTCACTTTTCTTGTGTAATTTTGTGGTACACAGCACAGTACCCCACCGTCTATTCTACAAGCCATTCGTACATATATTGGTGTCTACTTCATTTGGGTACAAACGCTGAGAGAGACTCTAACGGATTGGGGCGAAACAAAAATGAGAAAATCTAGTTGAAGACCCACTCAACACCTAAGAGGCGACCGACGGACTGGGGCGCGAGCTGAGAGAATGCGGCGGGGGAGAAGTCGAGATCGTAGGTGTCGCAGCCTACGCAGCGGTCCAAGACCGTGGCAGTCACGGTATGGCCCTGGTCTACATTCATCGGTTAGTGCCCGGGAAGTCAAAATTGCAACGGAAACGACTTACATGCAGCAGTGACAGTCCTGCCGCAGACGGGGTTGTTGTTGGGATTGCCGCCAGCGTAGCCACTGGATCAGGAATAGTCAGCGATCGAGGATATCCGAATTTCTGGTGGGCTGCCTACGGGTATGTGTCGAAGAGGGTATGACCGATAGCTACGACAAACTCGCTGTCGTTCTCCAGAAAGCCGCAGGCACCGAGGCCTTGCTCGTACCAGGTACCTTATAACGGTAAGCGATTGCGAGGCAGGGTGGCGGGATACGAAGGCCCTACCTTGGCCGGAGAGGATGCCAGTAATGGGAACAGACTGGGGTGCGGCAAACACCGTGGAGGCTGCAGCGACAAAGAGGGATAGGATGGAGTGCACGGTGAGGTTCAACATCTCAGGGAAGTGATAATATATCTTGATGGAGATATTGAGGCGATGTGTTACAAGCGGAGAAGAAGGATTGCGAAGTTGAGGAGGCTACTGTCCTGACTCCTTGGTGCATGGATGGCTTTATACCTGAGGCACATAAAGTTAGTTGTCAGAGCAAGTCGGGTATGCCAACCACGCACCGGGCTATTCAATACAAGCTCGAACAGACCCCACAGCACAAAAACCGAAATATGTCATTACAGTACAAGTTGAGAAGGGCCTGGGCCGCATCCGGGGGTATATACCCTTCCTGTCTGGGCGATGAATACTGGAGTGGTCAGATCATGATTGAAGTGAACCTTCCCCAATATTGCGAATTCGAGAGTTGAGCAGTCGACTGGGCCCTGCGGCTTTGTTCATTGCTGCAAAGCCTCGGCACAGCGACAAGGACAGGCAAGCGTTTGTAATGACGCACTCAGGCGTAGTTGCAGCGGCAGTACGGTTTAACAGTCACATCGAGACTCCGCTAAGCCACTTCAGCAGGTTTAATTTTAGTCAACACCGGCGTTTACAGAGGCTCACCAGAGGCAATTGCTACGCAATGAAACAAGCTTTTTTCTGGAGCGGGTCCACATCACTACTATTTGCGAGCGTAGTAGGCATTCAATCACGGTCGAGACGGCCAGGTGTTATGTCCTCAGAGCCAGCTACAATATACGTAAATTAGTAGTGCTTCTCTGTAGATGCTTACTGGTTATGTGAGATATTAGGTGCAAGAATACATCCACGTACCCTAGAGACCTAGTACAACAGCACCGGAAAGGCAGAGCGGATCAAACGCCTGACGCGGTCAACACGCGCGACTGGTGATACCTAAGACGCTGCTTCGTAGACCTGAGCTCGTTCTGCTCGGATCTTACACGCATCACCCTAGACTCGAAACTCTCAGCATCGTTTCCGGCAGGTCCATTGACATAAGTAAAACCCATCTAGTCCGTGGGCGGTGTCGGGACCAGAAGGTAGGTCCGCTTCATCGGCACAAGTTTGCGGATGTGTCTGATATAGAGGGTCCGATATCCATTCCTTTCAAACATGTGCACTTGGCCTGTGCTGAGCGGTCGGGGAATACAGGATACATGTATCGCGTGGTCTAGGAGTTCAACGTTCAATTAAGAGCCGAGGCACCGAGTAGAAATTGTACGCTGAAATTTCAGTCATTCGAACGAATTTCAAGTTATCACTCACGTCGACATGGACTAGTGCGTACTGTGATTATACAGCGGTGGTGCTTAGTATGGAGGAATTTGAGCGCTGTGAAATCCGGTCCCAGGCCTGTCAATTTATCTGTAATGAAACCGCCCGCCGCGCACTTGAGAGTGGCAGACTTGACTTTTAAGCTTCGGAACTGGCGGGGCAATGTGAAATCAGATTTTGCTTTCTTGCGATGCATCACATGAAAGTCCGGCCCGCAAGTTACCGCAGCCTCAAGTGTCACCGTCCTACCGTGACCAAACTGTAACCGTGACAATGTACTAACATGTCGAGTTCATCGTCTTGCACTGAATTTTGTAGTGGCAAATATTTTGCGCGGCGGTTTCTGGCTGACCAATCTAACCATGGTCACAGAACGATTCAATCTGCTCTACAGATCCATGATACAATAATTGAATACTACAGAGTTGCCTCTTGTCACGCTCCGCTATAGGCTGATCATTCGCTTTATTCCTTCTGCGATACGTCAAATATACGCTAAGCTAGCCACTGATACTTGACAATATAGTGTACAATTTGTAAGTATGGGCTTCCCCCTCAGCAGCGCTCCCCTATATAGAAGCAGTCTCGAGCCTCAGAAGACCTAATTGAAGTGCCACTCAACGCCGGTGAGACGGCCGACAGAAGTGGGAGCGAGCACGGAGAACGCGGTGGGGGAGAAGTCGAGGTCGTAGGTATCGCAGCCTACGCAGCGGTCCAAGACTGTGACAGTAACAGACTTTCCCTGGTCTACATATACGAGATGCATTAGTGGATTTCTCGGTGAAAATTATGACTAAAGATACGGACATGTAGCAGTAAGCGTCCTACCGCACACGGGATTATTATTGGGGTTGGTTCCGCTGTATCCACTAAACATATTATTTGCAACTGACGGTACGTAGCTCCACGGTGGATGGCTTACGGATATCCGTCAAAGAGGGCGTGACCGATGGCGACGACGAGCTCGCTGTCGTTCTCCTGGACGCCGCAAGCACCAAGGCCCTGCTCATACCAAGTAGCTGGATGTCGTTGAGTGAAAATTGTAGTACACGATGCGAAATATAAGCTACCTTGGCCAGTGAAGGTGCCGGTAATTGGGACGGACTGGGGTGCGGCAGACACGATGGGAGCCGCAGCTGCGAAGAGCAGGAGGACAGAGCGAAAGGTGAGGTTCAACATGGAGAGAAGAGGGCGTGTAATTGGTGAAATTGTGTAGAGGCTGAGAGTACGTGGCTCTCAAGACAATGCAGGGGGGAAAGGCCTCAGAAGTGGAGGAGCCTGGTATTGTGAGTTCAGTAGACACAAGATTTTATACCTGATGTACATAAGGTTCGCCGAAAAGAAATGGTCGGTTCTTTTGCTGGCTGGCGTGTATATTGTCAGCACAAGCTCAAACGGACCGCCCGTAGCAACGCGGGCTCTGTACGGCACGTTGCACGCACATGCGCTCAAATCCTGACCCAGCGTATCCTCGCGCCCGGCAATTCACATAAGACTAGTCCCAGTCTTGAGGTATACCTAGAAGGATCTCGTCGACCACGCCCCGGTGAGGGGGCCTGAAGGCCTGAAGGGGTCGTCTTTCCTTGCCCTAATCTGACGGTTGCATTGTCGTCCATGTACCCTTTAACCTGCAGTTACGGTAGCGACGGTACTGCTTGACAGGCACTGGTATACGCGCACCGGGAATTCGTAGGGCCTTTTTGAGTAATTTCCAATAACATCACCATCAGCTTTATGAGGGCCCACAGCCAAAGATGAGTATCATGAGGTGGAACAAGTTGAAACAAGTTGACACTTCGACCCATTACCACGAACATTCATGAGGATCCAATTCAACAAAGGTGGGCGAAATAATGGTCGATTAGAACATGGCGACAGGGTATCAGTGGCGCCGCTCGATGGCCAGTGATTTTAGAGCGTTGACCTAATCATTGAATCATGTACCACAGAGGCCTGCGACAAGGATGGGTATGACTCAGCGGATCAAACGCCTGACGCGAAACATATGCAAGCGCGACGTGCGGCCACTGAAGCGCTACTTTGTGGGGTATGCGCGCGTCCTAGTAAGAGCCTAACACATCATGTGGGGCTAGATACTCATTAGCATAGTTCGACGTAGTTCAATCGTTGCTCACCAGCGCTAGGGCAGTCTCAGACACGTAACAGGGTCTGAGGTGTTTGCAAAAATGCAGGCACTCATAACTGCAGTGGAGGGCCTGATTTCTTTTGCTTTTCGACTCTCCTGTGTGGCTGACCGGTCCAAGGCTGCCGAGCAAAACGATAGATACCGTGTAGGCCCGAAGACCTATTAGAAGCTAAGGCATCAAGGACTAATCGAAATACTTAAGATTCGTTCGTCTGGACGGAGCGCTGAGCTCACGGTGACATTACATTTTGATGGGATCCTTACAGCGGCGGTATGCCGTAGGGAATTGAGCCTGTCTGACATGCGAGGGTTTGATTCGAGGCCGGCCCAAGGTGAGACGAACATGAGACGAAGCCATATTATCGATGCACATTTCTAAGCAACTACCTGATTTCGGGGACAGACCGAGTCGCCGGCTATTCAGGACTGCTACGATAAGTTCTTGAAGGCGACAGGCGAGCTGGGAGCTGGGAGCAGAGAGCAAGCTAGCGGAATGGGCGGCCACGTGCGAATCTATCCTGAGCGCTTGCTTGTATGAGCCCCGGCGTCTGCCGACTCCTTTCGAAGCTCTTGAGATAGCTTGCAATTGATTTAGAGCTAGCTCGATATTTCGCTTCCCGAACTGTTGTGCCACATGTCATATAGGTAACACTCCTTATGAACTAACAAGGTCGAAACGCCACTCAACGTTTTGAAGTAACTTGAAGTACCTAAACGTAGCCTCCTCGCTGAAGCATATGGCCCTCATCTGCAGTTTCATAACGACTTATTCGTCCTACCACGTATACAATCAAAGGCGCCTCTATCTTGGACGCGGAGAACGGCGATATGTTGGTGGTCGGACAATGGGCGGCGTAGCCGGACAGTAGTGATGGGCCGCCCTGAATCTCATTGACAAAGCTTAAAACCCGATCCGAGTCAAGGCCTGCGCAGCGGTAACTTAAGATTTGACTCGCATTCGACGCGCTCAAGCAAAGCCCGGTCCCCCTGGCGCTCAGATATTCTGGTACTCTTGAGCAGTGACTAGTGACTACTATGAGCTCAAGTTCATACCATAAATCAATAAAGACGTTACATCATGTTTTGCCGCTCAGATCACGGATTTCTTTGACATTTCATCCGGTGGGTTCGATATTTGAGCTTTCTTGGTAGCATTCGCACTGTCGAAGTACACAGTGGTATCTTACTTTATCACGATGATGAGCTCTCTCCCTCGCTGCGTATTTTGAAGAGTTGGTTTTGGTGCCTTCTTTTGATGGACTCGAACCTTCTTCGTTTTGGATAAATTCTACGTGCCTCCCTTCTCGTATGTGAACTTGACAACCCTCAAATTACAGCGGTGACTAGGATAGATTATTACGGCCGGGCGATGCGAATGCAATCCCAGCGGTCGCCGTTCCGACCTGTTTTGAGCCCGAGATTATCGATGAAGACCCACTAATGGGACTCGTTCAGCCATTTAAAGGGTTGACGGACGCGTTTTCTCTGGAGGATAAGCAAAAACATCACCATCGTGAATCACATGTATCTATGTTATATATTCATCTCTATGTACGCTCGAACAACAAACGTATATCCACAACTGTAAATCCTTCTATCATTCCGATACACTCTATAACACAGTACTACAAAGAAACATTCAAACCCGTTACATTAGCAAGCTCTACAATAATATTCCGAACCATTTCGCGAACGGTACAGCGAGCATCACCAGCTCACTGTCCGTTCGCAAACCCATCAGATGTACCCTTGGGGTGTTCCACGTCAAGAGCGTGCGCGCGGCCTGCACCCTGTACGTCGACAGAGAGCGACTTATCGGCAGACGCGCACTCAATCTCCCGCACGCACGGGAAGATATGTATCACGCTCCGCACGAAGGCAGCGACGTGCTCGTCCGCGGGCGGCGGGCCAACGACGAGGCGCTCGAGGGCCTTCTGCTGCACGACGACGGCGCCGCACGGCTCCTGCGAGCAGCTTGCAGAGTCGAGCGGGATGGATAGGCTGCGGAGGCGCGGGCAGCGCTTTGCGAGGGCGCGGAGTGCCGCGGCCGTGATCTTTGGGGCTTCCGCGTGGTCCTGCCCGTCGGGAAGCCCGCCGAGGTCAAGATGCTCCAGCTGGGTCCACCAGCTAGCCATCTGGTCTATGTCTCTGTCGGTGAAGTCGGGGAGGAGCATTGCGTCTATGGTCAGCCGGCGCAGAGCGCGCAGCTTCCCAAGGGGCTGAAGCGTCTCGATGGCGAAGCGAGTGTCGGCTCCGGAGGTGGTGAGGTTTGATTCCAGCTCCTCGGGGTCTAGTATTTGGTCTAAGGTAATATCTATGAGGGTATTTGAGGCCTTGGCGGCGATGAGAGTGAAGGTAGCGTTCCAGGCAGAGGGACCTTGAGCGGACTCCTCAGTTTCAAGATAGAGGGAGCGAAGCGTATCGCTGGGGATGACGTCGAGAATGGCGCAGAACAGAGATCGCTGTGCACGAATACGCAAGTTGTGCAGCACAGGGAAGGGTTGGGAGGTTTGCAAAGAGATCGCTTGCGTGAAGTCATCCGCGTCGAGATTGCTCGCGTGGACATAGAGATCCTGAAGGTTGCCGAGCTCACCGAGAGCCGCAAGAGTATCGACGCTTAGAGAAGAGCTTGTCAAGAGAGTGAGCGAGCGGAGAGATGCAAAAGAGGGAATGATGTGGTCGAGCGTTGTCGCCATGAAGCCCTTGATGCGAAGCTTCTGTAGGGTGGTCATGAGAGAGGAGACATTACAAAGGGTCTCTGCGAGCTGGTGGCTACGATGGCGCACTCCGGCACAGTTACGTGTACCTCGAAGATCAACATCGAGGTCTTGCAGCGAGGGTGAGAGCAAGAACTGAGGCGGCAGGAGACATCCATCGCCCTGGATGACAGCATGTTTCAAATAGGGGAAGGTGGGGAAGGATGGCAATGTCCTTGAGACGAGAGACGACTGTGGTGTCGATTTGAAGACGACGTGCTTCACTCTTGACGCATATAGTTTGAAGTTATAGGCTATCACAGCCTCTTCCTCTATGGTCTAAACGCTAGCATGAATAATGTGTCGTTTGTGGTACTAAGTGCTGCGCTCACCTTGCCGTCATCCCTGCACGCTAATCGGGCGAGAGGTTCAACATCGTCCAGTCTCTTCCACAGTCTGTCCAGCGCAGGGTCCTTCCAAGCTTTGCAGCTCCGTGCAAGTTGACTGAGGGTCCAGCGATAATCGTTGCTAGACCAGTCCGCGCAATGCTCGAGAATATCTTCGAGAACTTCGTCGATGAGCAAGGCTGAGTGCATGGTTGGAGTAGGGAAAGCTGGAAGGACCTGCGGACGAGAGGTAGATGAGAGGTTGTGGCAAGGCCGGTTGAGGACCGCACAGGTTGACCGCGGGGAGATCACCCATCAATCTTTTTGGTCAAGGCGCGCGCTGATTGGTTGTCGTAAACTCGGCCAATCGCCGGGCCAATTGCCCTGTCCTCAACGACGTGCCTCTTAGCTCAGTATTTTGAACGAAAGATGTGAAATTGAGCTCATAATACTCAGGCGAGATTAACTGTGCTTATTGTGTGCCACGCCTTAGGATATAAAGATAGTAGTGGAAAGCCTCCCCTAATTGCCTAATTTCGAGTTTCGTTTCTGGTCTTGCAAGGTATCTCTTGCGGAAATGAGGCTGGCCGAAAGTGAGATACAAGAACGTACCATCAGGACGAAGCACCCTAAGTGCAAGGTGGTGTAATGAATGGCGATTCGATACACGAGTGCAAAAACAGCACGTACCGAAGGACCTCGTTCACTTCCTGAGTACAATTTTCGATTACCTCTTCAGGGGGATCCTGTTATCGAGTCTCGTGTTAGGACAGTTGATCAGCGACATTTCGAAACGGATCGTACCCAGACGTCAGCTTTTGCCGTCATCATGGCGTCCATCGTTCCCTTGTCTATAGCGACATCGAAAGACTCGGAGTTGAATTTAAGCTCCCTTACGTCCATCTCTAGCCCTGTAGCAGGATTTATCCCAGGATCAACTGTGTTCGTAACATTTTAATACTCACATTCCATCCCAGGGCGGACTTCTTGATGTTTACGACGCATCTTCTCGATGAGAATGCCTGAATACTACAACCGTCAGGCGACCACGATGCACCCCACGTTCGGGGTGCACTTACGTCCACATTAACAATGTTCTTGTATCCGTCGTCGTACATCTACCGCGTGTTAGACGAACTCCAATAGCATTACGCAAGAAGGTGGACGTACATCTTCAGATAAGGTGGAGTTTCCGCATCCTAGCATGAGGATCCTCGCGCTCTTGTCTGGTATGAGTTCGCGAATGAGATCTGCGATATCTTCATATTTCTTGAACCAGTCAAAAGTGCTGTCATCCGACTCCCTGCAGAGACTCGTCAGTCTGACGGCGCAGATGAACAGCTTGTGTGATTGCTCACAAGGTGTAGCGTTTATCCCTGTTGACTTGGGGGTATCTGATCAGCTTCGAAGACATGCAGACAGACCATGTTACTCACCAGTACTGCTTTGTCCCGTATTCTTCGTTTCTCGCAGGCAGAATCTCTGTCATGTTGCGAGCCCAGTGACGGTAAATTGCTAACGTGCAAAGCGCCGAGATGATCGACGAACGTATGATGGCGCCACCGTAAGCAAGCTTGTGTCATCTGGGGTAAGCCGTGTGTGAGCGCACCCACGCTCGTTGCTCTTTACCTCCACGTCGACCTCTTTTATAGACTACTCAACAAACATGGTAAGCTGAATATGTTTCTCCACATGACATTAATAACACAGTCCTTCAGTCTGCTTACCCAGCGTATATCATGGGAGGGCTTTGCATCGTCGGAGGTATTACCGGTTTCGCGCGTACGCGTAGTATCCCATCGATAGTTGCGGGTGTAGGGTAAGTACACGTGTCCCTGATACCAATACATGCTGCTCATTGAACGCTAGTGTTGGTCTGCTCTACCTTTGGAGTGCAGACAGCATTCGAAGGGGAACTGCGAACGGTCTCGAGGGTGCACTTGGTGAGTACTTCAATGGTTATATTTTCATAATATGTGCTCAGTTATTTCCAGGTGCTTCTGCTATTCTTCTCCTTTCCTCTCTTCCTCGTGCTTCCAAGGGCCCCGTGCCCGCAGTTTTGTCCGTGACCTCTGCTGTGTCTGCGGTTTACTACGGGAAGACGGTCTGGGCTGTGAGACAGTAAACTCGCTGGTTTCACCACCGAGTATGTACTATAGTTAATTGAGAGTCGCACTGGATATCTTTTCTCTATGCTCTCTGCGCAATCCTATACCGGTGCCTTCCGTGGTTTACAATATTGCATACTCTGCGTGACCGTCACGCGTCACGGCTCCCAGTCGCCTTCAGGCCCGTCGCGTGGCTTGTTTTCGACGTTCGCTCACGATCGTCAATCCGACGTAGACCTTCAAGGGCCTGAGGTTGTTCGCAACGACGACCAAGGGTCTCCTCCCGCCTCTACACTATAGGCAGCGCCGCAGCGTTCGTCTCTGATGCTACGCTGGGCGCCGTTTCGCTCTGCAGCCCTCCTCCGACCACGCGTGTTTTCTCGCCGAGCTGCGTTCTCTCTTTCGTCGGCCGTGCGAGCACCACCTCGGAGATCGGAAGAAAAGTTCAACTACAACCAGGTGTCGTTCCAGGATGCGCCGAGTCCCGAACAGCTGCGGTACAAGTTCGTCACTGCAAATGACCTCGAGACACTCCAGTCGCCTCCGACGGAGGTGAAGATGCTCGTGCGGGACTTTATAGAGGACTCGTTGTACAATCCGAACTATGGATACTTTCCGAAGCAAGCTACCATCTTCACCGCGTCAGACCCTATCGACTTCAGTGCCGTTCGGAATGCAACCGAGTTCCAGGAGGAGGTCGCGAAGCGATACGAGGCGTTCGAAGTAGACGACGAAGGCCCGGGGAGACAAGTATGGCATACGCCCACGGAGCTCTTCAAGGTGTGTTGCAACAGCCTCTCAGGTCGCGTATGCTTGTTAAAAGCTAACAGCGGTGTGCAGCCGTGGTACGGGCAAGCCATCGCGCAATCTCTCGTCGCAGAGTATTTGCTGAAATACTTTCCGTATGAAGACTTTGTGATCTACGAGATTGGTGCCGGCAACGGCACGTTGGCTCGTAATATCCTCGACTATTTGCGGGACGTGCACCCGGACGTCTACGAACGAACGCGTTACAACATCATCGAGATCAGCGGAAACTTGGCGAACCTGCAGCGGAAGCTACTCTGTGAAGAGCACCCTTGTGTGTCGGTAAACCATCAGAGTATCTTCAAATGGGCGCAGGCGGAGCCAGCGCCATGTTTCTTCCTGGCTATGGAAGTTATAGTGAGTTATCATGCATCGTCCGATGCCAGATGTAAACCTGATATCGGCCAACAATAGGATAACTTCGCGCATGATATGATTCGGTACGACCTGCGTACCATGGAACCATACCAGGGCGTGGTTTCCATCGACAAGAACGGGGACTTCTCGATGTACTACACGCGCATAACCGATCCTTTAATATCGTCCTTCCTCTCGCTTCGGAGACGACTATGGCACCCTCCACCTGTCCCCAGACTTCTCAAAATTGCGCCTGCGCTGCGCTCGGTGTACGCCTCGCTGCCCTTCGCGCCCAACCTCTCCGCACCCGAATACGTTCCGACACGGATGCTCACCCTCCTGCGCACCCTCCGCGCCTTCTTCCCGCGTCACCGGCTGCTCCTCTCCGACTTCTCCTCGCTACCGGACACAGTCCCGGGTGTGTGTGCACCCGTCGTACAGACGCGCGTGCGGGGCACGACCGTGCCGTGCGAGACGCTGCTCGTGAAGCAGGGCTACTTCGACATCTTCTTCCCGACCGACTTCGAGCGGCTGCGCGACATGTATGAGTACGTGCTTACCGAGACTCCGCCGTCCGCGCTCGACGGCGTGCGCGTCGTTCCGCCCGGCGCGGGCTTCTTCTCGTCGCACCAGCCCCGGAACCGGCGCCCGCCCGTCGACGGTGTGCCGTCCGCGAGCGGGCTGCCCGTGGGCGAGCTCAAATCGCAGGTGTTCGGCCACGCAGAGTTCATGGAGACGTATGCGGAGCTTGAGGGGACACGGCTGAAGAGCGGGGAGAATCCGCTGCTCGAGTACTACCAGAATGTGAAGTTCCTGTTCTAGTCATCTCGTACGCCGAACTTCGATGCTTCATATATACGCCTTCCGCCCGATGAATCTTGAGCTGGCGTGATCACAGCTCAAGGGAGTCGAGAATATGAGATTGGATGAGCCCGGACAACGACGTACGGTAAGCTGAAGACGAAGAGATGATCGGATCGTATTATAGCATCTGGATAGACAAATAGCAAATACATAGTACTTGATTCTCGTAAGTTACTTGGAGTTCGTTGCAGTCGTGAGTCTAAATGGACAATCACATGCTTGAGTGTCGCAACGCCAGAAGCATGAGATGCGGCAGGCCGCTACTATGAGCCTGTACTGGAAGCGGGCTCATGCTCCCGCCGGACGTCTTCCTTGACCTCTTCTACACTGGACAAGCCGGGTAGAACAATCTTGAAAGTGCCTTTTTCGATGAGAACTCGCCGTATCTGGACACGGGGTGAGCCTCTCGGGGTTAAAAACGAACAGGATTGGCCTACCTGGTGTGTGATAAGCTCGTGGAGTTTAGGAACATCTGCGAGCTTCGCTCGACTTCCCATGAGGGAGGTTGTCTTCAGGTCGAGGACGAGGTCGGTGTGTGGTGAGGGAAGCATGATCGTCAAAGTTGGATGTGGTGCATGCGGTTGTGGTGGTATCAGAAGGACCTAAAGTCGCGTTATCGGATTGCGCTAGAGCAACGGCAGAATGACGATACTTACTGTGGCAGAAAAGAGAGAAAGAGAGATGGTGAGGGATATTGGCAGCCGTGCAAATGAGGGGAAAGGGTAGTTCAGGAGAACAGACGTTGAGAATGCTATGGATATCGTGTCTGTGTAATGCATATCGACTTCTATCTCCTGTGATAACGTATGACTTAAGCCTCGTCAGAGTCCGGGTGGTGGACGTGGACGTACAGGCTCTGCGAGGGGAGTGTTCAGGGCGCGAGGACGCGCTCGTGAAAGCCGCGGCGCGGCAACACCAAGATCAATAGAGTGCACTTTGATCGGATCCTAAACAGTACCTTCAACGACACTCGTTGTAAACTTTAGGCAGAGACGTACCAGGAACCCTGGCGGACGAAACTTGTTCGCGAATTCCTCCACGCGTTTCCGTGCAACGTCGTCACCGTCCGCTCCTGGAAGGCCCCCTCTCAGTTTCGTACGGTATGAGTCAACTACCTGCGCAGAGATAAAGCCGAGCGTGCGTAGTGCGATAGGTCGTACGTACATGGTGTAACAATATATTCAGCCAGCCTGCGCTCTCCACACCTTCTGCCTCGCCTTGTGTGGCCTCTACATCTGCATGCGCTCCCAGCTCCGACTGTGAGGCTGTCTCATCCTCTTCTCTGACAAATCTTGGCTGGTATGACGTTGCCTTGTACGGCTGGGCCGTTGCGGGGTCGAAAAAGAGATACTTGAGGATGACAACGAGAAGACAGAGGATAGAAACTTGACCAAGAACGAGGCCTTGCGTAAAGGTTGGCTGAAGGGTAAATATGTACGCTGATCCCATGATGCCAGGCAGACCGAAGTGGTCCGTGGCTGCTGGAGGTGGAGGTGGAGGTGGGGAAGAACACTGCTTGGCGTCCTCCTTCGCGTGCGGGCGGCAACGCCACAAAGCTGATCTGATTGACGCCAATACTGTACCGGAATGACCAACTAGTGGTAGTTCGCGTCGCTGTCGCTCCACCTACCGCCGATTCCCGCAAGAGACAATAGTTTCT